>JAJIYU010003129.1:0-27719 GCA_030144865.1 Tinospora cordifolia | reverse complement strand
CGTTTAACACTTTGGGTTCTTGTTTCTTTGTTATTCAAGGGTTCAAGTGGATCATTAAATCTGATTTTAGCTTTCTTGGGGTGAGTATACTACCTTGAATTGGGGGTTCTTGGATCTAATTCCTAGCGGGTCCGCATCAGTAGCCTCTTGGCTAATACTACCTCTAATCCTATTAGGGCACAAGTCCATAAAACTCTTGAGGAGCTGAGCGTGGGCTCTCTCATCTCTTTGTCCGTTCGAGGTAGGAGCAATTGGAGCTAACACAACTTCAACTGGTGGCTCTAAAGCCGGTGCTAAAGGTGGAGCAAGCAATAGGGGTCTAGCAGTGGTGCGGCCTGCATTGGGGGTGCAGTCAGGATAGAGGGTCTTACTGACATAGATGACTCATCTTTACATCTCTCAACCTCAAGACTGGAGGAGGTGGTGGTGGTGTTAGCTCCCTACTTGAGAGCGGGGGTCTACCTTACTTGAGTGGTGGTCTACCTGGCTTGAGTGGCGGTCTACTCGGCCTGAGTGGCATATCTATCTACATTTCAAATAGAATTATTAGTTATTCATCCATTTATGATAGACCCAACTCTAAACACTTAAAAATACTGTATATGTTAAAAATACATTTTATTATTAATAGTGTTCCACTTTTCTTTAACTTTGGGGTTTTGTTCACTTCCGCAATTACTCTGATGTCACTTAGGTCCTCAATTTATTAGTGTTCCTTAATTTTGAACCTAGGCTCTAATATTAAGCCATCATAGTCCCTTCACTAAGCTAAAAGGCGGCCCAATTAGCACAATGACTTGACGAACCCATCTACCAAGTCAAGTTTGCCCAATCATTGTTAAACCTTTCTAATTGCAATAACAAGTGACATCGAAGCAATTTAAGCATTGAGTTTGTGAAGTGCAAGAGCAAACAAATATTGTAATTTAGTCCATGAATAGGCACTACCCTTTTCAAAGATAACAAAAGGTTGTCGTTTATATATTACATATTGTTTTGTGCCAAAAAATACAATTTCACCCTTACGTTGTGTTTGGTTGCACAAAAAATAGAGATTTTCTCGAGAAAATTTTTATTTTCTTGAGAAAATCATATTTTCTACTGTTTGGATGGACAAAAGGGTGAGAAAAAAATTTTAAAAATTTTCTCACCTCCACCATTTTCTCAGCCTAAAGGGTGAGAAAATAAAATTTTCTCATGAGAAATTTTTTTGTACAACAATTTAAAAAATAACTACCTATAACTAACTTTTATTAAATTTTCTCATGTCCAACCAAACAACTATGAGAAAATTTTCTCAACAACATTTTCTTAAGAAAATAATATTTTCTTAAGGAAAATTTTCTTAGCAACCAAACATAGCCTTAGTTACATATACATATGTGACCAACCTATAACAAAATCAAGAAAAGGAAAAGAACCAGGAAGGAATTGGGCTAACACCATGCCTTTTCCTTTGATTTGTTAACAACCGATAAACCTGAAATGTTAGTAGTAGAGTACTAGTGAGCCTAAATTGCAACACGACTCAGTGAGTAGTGAGTCTAGTATATTACTTATAACCAGCATCCCAAAAACAACGCATGCATACATGAACAGTAATGATGAAATAATGCTTGAGAAGACAACATGTAGAAAAAATATTTACAAACAATGCAACAGTTAAAGGAGAATAGTTTAAGTACATGTTAGTTGAAAACTATATCCGAACTAAGGTTTCAAATCATCAAATCCAACCCCATAGTCATCTATCGAGCAAGTTATGGGTCAGTTGTGCCAGCCACTAAAGCAAGTCATGAGCTAGGCATATTCCTCGAATACCCTAACCCTGCACTTGATCCTCAAGTATCGTCATTGAAATGAGTTAGAAGCTAGGTGCACTGATCATATGTCCTGACCCCGAGCTCGGACCTTGAGTCTAATTCTAATCACATCATGTACCCTAACTATCAAAACCCCTTCCCTAGGATAAAGGGTGAACTGACCAACTTGTCTTAACAAATCACTTAAAAGTCGAGCTTGTCAGAACACTGTTAAACCTCATTTACAACCCCATATACTATACCATCAGAGTAATCGTAAGAAATGTAGAAGTAACTAACAACATGGACTGCAACAAAAATTATAGCTAAATAAAAGTGGGTTATAAGCAATCATCCAAATGTATTGATAGCAAAAATATCTAAATCAGGCTATTTATAATGTTTCCTCACCCTATACATCATTCTAATTCCCAAGGCAATAAACAACGTGAAGAAACCTACCAAAAGAGAAAAGGGCACACCTCTATGCAATAACCATCCCCTTGCCCTTGTCTACAGTAGAAAAATAAAAACTGTTAGAGTAGTGAACCCAATTTGTCTACGGTGAGTTCGATGAATAGTGTAATCCAATTTAAAATTTAAAACAAGCATTCCATAGAAATAATAATAGAATAGTGGATGTCATGTATGTATGTAACACCCCAGCCCCCGGATACTGTCACACATGCCGCTGACTGGGCATCTTCATCTCGTGCCTCGAGATAGAATCAATCACAAGGTGCGATCACTCTTGCCATCAATATCCAAAGACTAGGAACATTATGTTTTGTTCTGTAACATCCCAAAAAATTCATATGAAAATTGAATTTTTACTTAGAAAATTATACAGAATTGACGAATGAGAATTTTGGCAAGTTATAGTTGACCCAAATGAGGAATACAAATTAATTTAGTGGATTTTTGGAAGAAAATATATGAAAATAATGCATAAAATGGGATATCATAGCCAAAAATACAAGGATATGTGCAATTTTTTTTTATGAAAATAGGATTAGAAAGTCAATTGAGATCGAGATTTGGAAAAAAATCCAAAAATAAAGCAAGAAATTTGGTTGAAAAATAAAAAACAAACTCAAAATGTTGTGAACCGTAGATCTGGAATCTAATCATCCTACGGCCAAGATCAGATCTGCACGTACGCACGAGAGCATCGAATCAGAAAGATCGAACGGCCAGAGATATGCGTGCGTAACTCAAGGAATATCAAGCAGCCAGAACGAGATTCGTTGATCGCGAAATCGGATCCGCACACTGTGATCAAGGATCATCAACCCGCGTTGAGAGATCGCGAACAACGCTCCGCTCGAGGACCGTCAGACGGACCAAATCAAAACCGTGTTATATAATCGCGAACAATGCTATGCTCGAGGATCATCGGACGGTCCAGATCAAAGCCGTTTTGATTAAAATCACGATCGTTGATGCGCTCGAGGAAATCCAACGGTTGTGATAAAAAATATGAATTCTGTTGATTTATTCGAGATTAATCCAATAGTTCTGATCAGATCTAAGCACGTGTATCGAGGAAAATCTTAGGAACTAGATTAAATCCGAAAAATAAAATCTAAAAAATACGTTAAAATTAACGAAAAATACGAAAGTAAATCCGAAAAAAATAGTTTCTAATTTTAAAAAATATTTCTAAAATTCGAAAAAATTCTTAAAAATACTCATTTTGCTCCAAAAATTAAAAAGTACGAAATTAGGTAGAATTAGGGTGTTTTATTCATAGAAGGACACAAAACTTTTTAATTTTCTCTCTTTGAAAACCTATATAAACCCCCTAGGCTCATAATTTCATTCATTCCCAAAAAACAAGAGTTGAATGCTCCTCTTATTTTCTCAAAGCCTTCTTTTTGGCACTTTTTCCATCTTCCCTTCTTGTGTGTGTGAGAAGTTCTCGAATTGGGAAATTAAATTGGGCGACCTTCATTGGCACTAGTACGCGGGGGAAATTGCTACCAAAATTTCAGAAGAAAAGCGTCATAAGGTGGAAGTGATTTCTAGAACACCCTTCTGTTCTTATTTGAATTCATGGCGTGCTCATTATTGTGTGTTTTTCACTAAATTCAAAAATTTTCAACTTCAGTTCTAGAATTTTAAATGTTTACTTCAGTATTTCAGTTTTGATTTATCTTTGAGAAATCATATGATCCATGCCATGTTAGTATCATGCTTAGACTTTTAAATTAAAGTATGATGCATGTTTTATGAGTGTATCATGAATTGATTGGGCATATTCTGAATTTTAGTTTGATTTTATATTATGAAGTTTATTTTATGAGATTATGATATGAGAATTAATCAAAGATGATGGAGATAATAACCACGAACCATCATAGTGGTCATGTCGACACTATGGATGTTTTTTTTTCATATGATTAGTTCATATGGTTTTACGACCAAAGTATTTGGTTGGTGGGTAAATTCCCTTGAAGTCCAAAAGTCCAATGAAATTGGCTAAGAAGAGTTATATTTCACTCTGAGGAGGTACTTTGTTAAGAATATCAAGGGCTTAAAAACCCTTTTGGTCTAAAATCTCAACTTTAAACAAAAATGTTGTTTGAAACGCCTAATGCATGCAAGTGTTTGAATTATGAATGTGTTATGAGTTTGAATATGAAAGATGGTTGTTCGAAAAAGGATCCACTGGGCTATGTGCTCACTCTTCCTTTCTTATTTTTCAGGAACATGAAATCTATAGAGCAGTTGAATATAGATAATTTCTTAGAAAGTGTCTACAGTATTATAATTTTTTTAGAATTTTTAGGGCATGTTGCCCAAAGTTTTTAGCTTTTCTATTGAAAATTATTTTGATATCTTCCGCTATAATTATTAGTTTTTTTTTGAAGAGTTAGTACTCTCAGTTATTCTCTCTATTATGAATAAAATAGTTTGAATTTCTTTATCTCTTTTAATTTGCCTTGATTTTATTGAAAGTTTTGTATTCTTGAATTTTATACAAAGGCATGAGATATTGAAAAGAAAAGAACAAGTGTGTGTCACTTGTAATGTAGCACTGGCCTGACCCGCTGTTTTGTTAAGTCCACTGTCAAAAGAATGATGGCAATGTACACTGCTTAAAGATATGGGGGTTGGGGTGTTACATGTTCTATTTCTTTTCTCATGCCAACCCAATACATATTAAAGTGTGAAAACATACAATAGTATTAAGAATGAATAAACTTAGGGATGACATGTCTAAAAATAATAACATGATTAAACTCATGAAAATGAAATAATATACTTTGACCCTATGGTTTGAGTTCAAATTGAATCAACAACCAGATGTTTAGCCTCATAGCCGTAGTCAATAAACAAAATAGCTAAACATAATGAAATGTGGGTCTATGCCCTGCAATTGTAAAGATAAATAAACTGCTTGTCTTATACAACCCCAACAGTGGACTGTATCAACTACTCCAATAGTTTTTAAGTACTTGCCTGAACAAGTAATTTTAGTGATTACCTGAAAGTATATTAGTAGGGGTGAGCTCAAGAGCCCAGTTGATCTTACACAAAAACATCTCGAGTATTATATCAGTTAAAACACAAACATGCAAGCACTTATAATACGTTACGTGTTTCAACAATTCAAATTTTCTAAGTTGATGTTAAGACTAAAAGGGGTTCTCCTTCGACATTCCAACTTAGGTTTGGAGAATTCAATGTAACGCCCAAGGTCTATTACACAATCCAAAACCCTATCTTGGGTTTGGTGTCTCACTCGATCATCAAATCAGGGAGTGGAGTCTCACTTAGACTCGCAATCTCATTTCAAATAGAGACTCGCTTAGGGCTAGGAATACACACAATGATGCCAGACTAATGCCACAGTATGTGCATTACCATGTTGGTACGTTTTTAATTCTCTTTATCATCTTTGATTAATGATTACAAGCATATTTACATTTCTAATATCCAACACAAGTAACGATGGATATAAACAAACCAAACATCATGCTTATAGTCACATCACACATGTTATTCGATTCATGACAAATATGGTATAGATTCTAAATTCATATAGGAAACGACATGCTATAAATTCATATCAAGACGAACAAGCATTCAGATGAATCATACATCTTCCTAGCATGCTTCTAAGCAATAAATAATAGTAATCCTATATTCATGTTTAATATTCAAACCAAAATAATACTAAAGAGTTTCTAAGGTAGTCATCTCCACCTAATATTGCTCTCCACGTTGTCTCGCTAGCTTGAATCTTTAACCTTAAGAATTATCGAACATTTTTAGTATTTATTGTATTTTTAATATTCCAAATACTAAATCTAATATCATAGTTCCTATTTCGTGCTCAGAAAGTCTGATAAATAGTTTGTTTATTGTGTTATCGCGATACTCTCGTGTCATTGCTGTAATGCAAGGTTATTATTGTAGTGTGCTATGTGTAGCACTGTAGTAGTCACAAGGTATTATGGGGAATCGCATTCCTGTCACATTCCCCATTTTCCTAGTAACAGAAAACTTTAATGTATCTCATTTACTACTCAACGATAACTAATTTGGTGTTTAACAATGATTTATATGATATATGACACACAACTATGTCATAATCGTCAACTACTGCATTAATTTACACAATAGTAGGTATTTTCATCATTTTATGGTAGCTAGATTTGTTACCGCAACCTTGTGATAGTCTAAGGTGCTGGTTTCTCTGAGATTGCACTGTTCATGCGTTTCTTATTTCCTCTAGCGTCAGGGATTCTAAACACTAACTTAGAATCTTAACATATGTGTTGAGGTACAAGAAATTATACCTTGTTGGCAATCTTCGCCTCTTTTCATTTGATCTGTTCGTTTGCCTCAATAGAACATCTCAAATAATGGTTCTTAAGGTTCTGTAGGTACAGTGAACAAAAACAATGTTTATACATCATTTGAATTCATTTAGTCATGGTAGATCTTAGTAGAAACTCGAACAAACCCTTGAGATACATATCTTACCTTTCTATCCTTGATTTGCAAAGTGTCATAGTCCAAACTCCTTCTCTGACTGTGCACTTTACTTGACTAGTGCGTGAAGAAGAAGGAGAAGAAGCAAACAGTAGGCAGTGGCTAGGTTTTTCCTTCATGAGTAGTTGATTTAGGGTTTTTCTAGGAGAATAGAGCAACGATGAACATTACGATTGAATGGCGAGCAAAAGAATAATGCAATAGGGCTTCATCACATATGTATTTATATTAACACAGCCAGATTTGGGTTTGTGCAATTTTTATTTTTCTAATTTCCAATCGCAGGGTCATAGTCATGGCTCATAGGACCGCGGTCCGGGGATCACAATCGTACATCACAACCTTTTTTTTTTCTAAATACCTTGTCACAAGATTGTGGCCTCTCTTCATAGGATCGTGGTCTCTCTTCCTAGGACCGCAGTCCCACGGTGTGGGTTGCCCCAAATCTCAGACCGCGGTCCCACAAATGGAGACTGGGGTCCTTGGGCTCTAGCCTTCCCCTTTTTTTGTTTGCTTTGAGATAGAGGACCTAGGTCCTCCATGTGAGGACCTCCGTCCTCATGGCCTTTTTTGACAAAAGACCTAGGTCCTCATGTGTTGGAGGACCTGGGTCCTCATGTGAGGACCTAGGTCCTCACGATGTGTAATTTTTTTTTTTCATCCATTTGTAAGCCAAACCTTTTGCTCATTCATTTATATACAAAAACCTAAAACCTGGGTTATTACAATATATGCAGGGACAATAATATATGTGCTAACAAATATAATAGTTAATATATTTCATAAAACACAATGCAGACATGCATCTTTTTCTAAAACAATCTTCTTGAAAACAACCTTCTTGAAAACAACATGTGTCGAGGCTCTTTGTAGCCCTCTAGGTAGTTAAAAACAACCTCTCGAGTTGGTTATCTATATGATTAGGTGTATTCTCACAAGCAATCCAAGGATCAACTCAGGATGTACCATAGCACATTAGCCTAGATCTTTGGGTCTCATCACACAATCATGGGATGAACATAGCACTCATCGCAGGACGACGGCTCGACTCCTCCATATATAGGCCAGTCACTAAGTCGGCTCAATTGTACTAAAACACAGTGGTGAGGTCCTTGATGCCTTATAATACCCTAACTTAAGTCTAAACTTTGAGAGTTGATGCACATTTTATTTTTCACTTAAAAAACATTTTTATTTGAGTAATTCGATGTATGCATTCAATATGTACTAAAAAGTTATCATGTACAAAATAACAAGCTTTGAATAATAAATTAGAAACACTACTCACCTCGGGTCCCACGTATCAGTGTCTCATCAACACCCGGTCTAATCCTATAATATACGCTCAAATCTGCATTATTTAAACCCAATTTTAGTTTCATTGAGAAACGTAGCTCAATTCTAATTTTACTGTTCCTAATCGATCTCGGTCAACTTAGGTTTGACTTGGTCAACTCGTCAAACTTCGTTAAAGTTGGTCAACACAATCAATTTTGGTCAAATGTGGTCAATTTGGTCAAATTAGGTCAAAATTGGGTTAATTTGGTCAAAATTTCCAATTTTTTACACTTTGTTAATTTCTAGGATACATAGTCCTTATTGCGCAACAGATTTTACGATTTTTCTGTGGTGAACCATGCATTGAATGGATATGAAACTTTTCATATTTGATCTACACTTCCTAAGTATTTACCAAAATTTTAGTTTGAAATTTTTAGATTTCATTTAATAAGGTTTTAAGTGGGTAATCAATCCCTTTCAAGTCTAAAATTTCATGTGACACGCAGTCACATTTCATCTTAATTGACCTACTTACCTATACCATATATGGACAAAATTTTATCCAATAAGGTCTCCACCAAATTTTAGCTGAAAACAATGATATTTGGTCAATCAATTGGTTTCACAAAGTTTCAGTTGTGTAATAGATTTTCCCAAGTTTATGTATTTTCATAAATTTCAAGCATTGTTTTTACCGATTAAATCTTGAATTTAAAAGCTATTTCCTACACCTCTTGCATGTATTTAGATCACAGAAACATTTTCTCTCAAACTCATTCAAATCAGTAAGGAAAAATGATTAAAATTTTACTCATATATTTCATCAAATACATGGTAAGCATTCTTTGCAACCCATAATTTTTCTAATTGTCAGAACACCTAAGCAACAAGATGTTTTTACAAGCATGGTACATCATGACCAAAGAAGGTTATGGGATGAGATCTATATTTCTTGTAGCCTTAAGTACCAAGATCACGCACTCCAAATTTGAGATCAAACAGACTCCTTAAGCCCTTCAAAATTTGACTCAAAGTTGCCTCGAAGACACTCCTGCTGCTATAACAGCTTGCGACTAACCCACTTTGGCACCTTATAAATCATAATACAAGTTTTGTTTTCATTTTCTAATACTTGAATCTTAAAATCTATTTATCAAAGATGGGGAAGAAAGGTTTTACCCTAAGAACAATTAAGAAATGAGCATAAAAATGCTCCTCCAAAACTCAAATCAAACACTTTCTCAACAATCCTAGATTTCAACTATGTCAAGTACCCCAACATGGTGACCATTTTTCTCTTCTATGGCTACATGGTTTGATAAGGCAAGGATGGAATCTTCAAGATGGCACTTTAATCCTTCCAATGGTGGTTTTCTATCTAGTTTTCCTTGAGTGTAGAGAAAGAAAGTTGATTGGCAAAATCACGTGTTACCTATAAATTCAAAACAAATTATTGGAAGAGAGAGAAGAAAAGGAGGGAGGAGATGGGTTTATGGGCTACCTAGGCGTGTGGGCCAACCAATGAGTCACAAACTGGCCTGCACAGGCCTCCCAAGCCCCACAGGCTTGGTCTATGGCCTTGCTCATGCGTTTGGGCCATCCCCATTTTTTTCTTCTTTTCTTTCCTTTTCTTGTAAGTTTATTCTTTCACCCCTCATTTTATCAAAATCTTTTAAATATACCCCAAATTTTAATATTTATTTTATAAAAAATAACATATTTTACCCAAAAATTAATATTTTTTTTAAAATCAAATAAATTTTCAAAAATTCATGATTTCTTTCTAAAAATTAACTACTTATCTAAAAAAAAAAAATCATATTTTCTCCTTAAAAATCATATATCTTCAATAATTAATGTATTCTTTTTTCAAAAATTGTATTTCTCCAAAATATCTCTAAATTTTAAAATTTTTCAAAAATTATATTATCTTAAAATAAAACGATAAGGTCGTTACATTGACCTAGTGCTAGATCCTTGAACCAGTAGTCTCATTATTGTTGTACATCTATATATACCTCAAAATTATTTGATTTTGCTCAAATTAGATGAAACTGTCCAACCCATGTCATTTTATTTATGTTTTATGCAAAAAATATAAGTTAAAGCAACATTTGAATTAAATTACTTACCTAGGGTCCTGCGCACCTCTGTCTAGTCAGCATTCGGCCCATTCCCACAATATATATTTGGATCTGCATTATTTAAACCTAATTTCAGTTTTTTTACAAAACGTCACTCAATTCTAGTTCTATTGTCGCTAATAGCTCTCAGTCAACTTAGATTTAATTTGGTCAACTAGTCAAATTTAGTCAACTGATCAAACTTATTTTGAATTGGTCAAAATGGTCAATTTTAGTCAAAGTTGGTCAACATAGGGTCAAATTGGTCTAATTAGGTCAATTTGGAGTCAATTTAATCAAAATTCCCAATTTTTTTATACTTAGTGAAATTCTAATTTATAGTCTCTACTGCGGAACATATTTCACAACTTTTCTGTGGTCAAACTATACATCGGATTGACCCAAAACTTTCTAGATTTAATCTGCACTTCCTAAATATTTACCAAAATTTCATTTTGTAATTTTTGGACTTCAAATGATAGGGGTTTTAAGCGTGTTATCAGTCCCCTTCAAATGTGGAATTTCATGTGACAAACAACTATATTTCATCTTAATTTACCTACTTACCTATATCAGATTTGCATAAATTTGGTACATTTATTTTTAAGATATCTAGTAAGGTGTCTGCCAAATTTTAGCTCAAAATATAAAGATTTGCTTAGTCAATTGGTCCCCTAAAATTTTAGTTATGTAACAAATATCCCTAAGTTCATGTATTTTCATGAATTTCAAGCATTATTTTCTCTCATTAAAATTTAAAAGCTATTTCCTACACCTCTTGCATGTATTTAGATCACAACAACATTCCCTATCAAAATTCATTTAAATCGTTGAGGATAAATGATCAAAATTCTACTCATATATTTCATCAAACATATGACATGTATTCTATATAAACTCAAATTTTTTCGAAGTATCAAAACACCTAGGTAACGAGGAAATTTGGAATGCATGGTAAATCACAACAACAAAAGTTTATGGTAAGAAATTTATACCCTCTTGTAGCCTTAAGTGCTAAGATCACACACTTCAAACTTGAGCTCTAATGGGCTCCTCTAGCCACTTCAAAAGTTGCCTTGAAGTTGCCTCAAAAATCAGTTTATACTTTAAGAGTTTGCAACTAACCCACTTTGGCACCTTATAAATCACAACCACCAACTTAGTTTCCATTTTCTAATGATTGGAACTTAAAATCTACATATTAGAGATGGGGAAGGAAGGTTTTACTTCAAGAAATGATTACGAAATGGCCATAGAACGCTCCTCCAAATCTTGGACCAACTAATTCCCCAACAGTTCCAGATTTCAACTATGTTAAGTACCCCACCATGGTGACCATTTGTCTCTCCTATGGCTATGAGATTGAACCAAAGGAACATAGGGTCTTATAGAAGGGTATGAGAGCTTTCCAATGACAGTTTTCACAACTTGTTTGGGTTTGAGAAGAAGGAGAACAAAGGTGATGAAGTGAGGATGATGAACTATGCATGTGTCCAAAACATGGGTTTTGTTGCATGTTTAAGGCATCCTTGCATGGCCAAAACTTTTGCCATGTGGCCATCCACATGGTTCTTGCTGGCCAGACCCACATGGTCTGGTCGACAGCTCTGTTGGATGGCAAAACCATAGCTCCAAAACTAGGGGCCATGAATGAGTTTGTGGATAAGAAAAAAGGAAGGAAGGAAGAAAGAAAGGGGAGAAGAGGTGATGGGCGTGTGGGCCCCAGTTGAACAGGCTGGAAGGCCCGTGCATTGTCTGGCTTGCACAGTCCTCTTGACTTGTGCCTTAAGGTTCACACAAGCCAAGGCTCGTTCACCATTTGGCCTACACGAGCCTAGCCGGTGCTTCTGGGTCAAGCCCCCTCTTTTTTTTTCCTAATATATATATATATAATCACCCTTCATTTTATTATTACTATTATTAATGTTTATTATTTGTCTATTCATTTATTTATTTCCTAAATTTTTGTAAAATTGGCTTAAAAATTTGTTATGTAAATTTAAAAAAAAATACGATTAGACACATGAAATTGATTACAACAAACTAAGGGTTGTCATAATTTAAAAATTAATGTATTTATTAATATGTTGATGATATAATTTTTATTATTTTTTGAAAAGATATTTTTAATTTAATTTATCTTTAATAAATTATTTATGTTTTATATTTTTACTAATTTTTTTTATAAAAAAGTAATTTTAAAATTTAATTACAAAGAAATAAATGGGTTGAATTAAAGTTTGTAAATCAAATAAATAAGTTAGTAATGAGTTTGTGATATATAGTAAAATTCATTTATAATACGACTCGTTCATAAGACGATAATATGAATTGCTATCCTTGTTTATTATTTATTTTTTAAAATTAATTATAAAAAATAAATTAGTGAAAATTATTAAAAAGAAAAAGAAAAAGAAAAGTGGCATGTGCGAATTGAGATTTCCTACCTAGAAAGACATTATGATTGCCAATTACAAACCCAAACATTTATGAATTCGCAGTTTGGAACCCTTAATGTCTTTGTACATTGTAGATATCGTTTGGGTGTCAATTGCATCCTAGACTTAGTTTTTTATTGTAAAAAGTGAACATGGAAGAAGAATAGTGAAAAAGGAGAAGATAAAATGATGAGGTTTATTATTATTATTATTGTTATTATTATTATTATTATTATTATTATTATTATTATTATTAACAAAGCAAGATTTTAGGGGTGGAGTACATTGGGAAAGGAGAGTAGTTTAGATATTAAAGTAGTATTCAAACAATGAGTGAGGTCCAAGTAAAACATAAATGTGGTTGATTTAGTTGCTTTTTTTTTTGAAATTGTTTTACATTAGATTTCATGCATTTTATGTGATTTTTACTAAGATAGCAACAAGATGAACCCTACTGATAAGATATTTTTGCCCCAATATACTTTTCTTTTATAATCCTGAACATCCTCAATTAGATTAGTAAACTAATTTTTATGTTATTATTTAAAAGACATCCAAATTTTACACCCCACCGCTCATGTTTACGTGATGACCCTCATTTTTATAACATCGATATATTTAGATTTCAATGTATCATATATATATATATATGTATGTATGTATGTATGTATAGTTATATGAATGTAAAATAATTGAATAAATGTGGTCTTTGATGCTATTGAACAATCTTTATTGGGATAGTTGTACAATATTGGTGAATAATTGTAATAGTACATATAACATATCTATAGTTATTACACAAAAGAGACAGTAACGTGAAGTAGTAAGAAGAAGCAAGAAGAAATAGGAAGAATAGAAATAGAGCAAGAAAAATGAGGAAAAGGAAAAATGAAATTCATTCTCTACTTGATCTTTTCCTGTTACAGATATATATACATACACATATAAACTAACTGTTGAGTTCACTAACTAAACTATAATACACCCCCTCAAGATGGACTATTAATATTTTTAATAGCCATCTTGGGTAGAAAAGAAACCAGAATAGCAGCAGGAAGGGCTTTAGTGAAGTTTCCAGCTAGCTGGTGTTGAGATCTAATGGGAAGTAATTTGACAGTGTTATCAGCAACTTTGTCTTGAATAAAATGGTAATCTATTTCAATGTGCTTGGTATATTCATGAAAGATTGGATTAGAAGCAATATGCAATGCAACCTGGTTATCACAAAGCAAAAGTGTAGGAGATGAAGATGAACAACCAAAATCACGTAACAATTGTCGAATCCATAAAATTTCACTGGTGGTAAATGCCAAAGCCCGATATTCAGCTTCAGCTGATGAACGAGCAATTGTAGTTTGCTTCTTAGATTTCCAGGATATTAAAGAATCACCAAGAAACACACAAAAGCCTGTGATAGATTTTCTTGAATCAGAACAGGATGCCCAATTAACATCAAAAAATGCCTTTAACTGTAAAGAAGAAGATGAAGAAAAAAAAGCCTTGACTCAGATTGCCTTTAAGATATCGCAACAGATAGTGAACAACATAAAGATGAGGAAGTCATGGTTGTGATAAAAATTGATTGAGTTTATGAACTGCAAAAGTAATGTCAGGCCGAGAAAGGGTAAGATATAAAAGCTTCCCAATTAATCTTCTATGAACTAAAGGGTTATGTAACAATTCTCCATAAAGGAATTAAGAGGAGTCTTGGGATCCATTGGAATAGAAACTGGCTTTGAAGCAAGAAAACCAGTGCCGTCTAGCAACTATAGTGCATAATGACATTGGGACAACACGATGCTAGCAATTCCTCTTGCAATTTCCAAACCAAGGAAATATTTCAAACAACCCAAACTTTGAGCTTAAATTGAGTATGTAAAAATGACTTTATGTCATCAATGGCTACAACAGAAGGACCAATGATTACTATATCATCAATATAAAGTAGAAGAGCAATAAAAGAAGCACAAGATCCTTTAATGAAAAGAGAATAATCTGCCTTTGATTGTATGAACCCAAACTGAAGCAAAGCATCAAAAAATTTTGAATATCATTGTCTAGAGGCTTGTTTGAGGCCATAAATTGATTTATGAAGCCTATAGACCAGTTTTCTATCATGTCGAGAATGCACCCCTTGAACTTTATAACCAAGTGGAAGATTCATGTAAACTTCTTCAAGTAAATCACCATTAAGAAAAGCATTGTTAACATCTAATTGAACAAGATGCCATTTCTAAATTGCAGCTAACACCAAGAGCAATTTAATAGTAACAAGTTTAGCAACAGGAGGAAAAGTTTCACAAAAATCCACACCTTCTTGTTGATATAACCTTCTGCAACCAAGCGAGCCTTGTATCTTTCAATAGTACCATCAAATTTATATTTAATCTTATCTACCTACTTACATCATATCAAATGTTTATTTGCTGGTAAAAGAACAACAAACCATGTTCGATTAAGTTCCATAGCATCAAGTTCATCCTTCATTGCATTTTTCCAATTGAAAATGTAACAGTTTGATGATACAATATTAGGAGAAATGGATAAGGAAAACAATTTATGAGAAGATGAGAGAGAATCATAGGACAAAAAATCTGACATTGGATATAAAATAGGAGAAGAAGACTGCCAAATATTGCTTGAAGTGGAAGAATGGAGAAGATTACAATGATAATCTTGAAGATAAGAGGGAGGTCTAATGGTTCTGGTAGTATGTCTAGGTGGAACAATAGATGGAACAGGTAATGAAGATGATGAAGAAACACAAATAATAGGTGAATAAACATTAGGAGTCATGGAGATTGTAGAAGAAGAAAGATTGGGAGGAGAATCAAGTGCAGAAGAAGAATCAATGTGAGTAGGTGGCAATGGCAAGACAAGATCAAGAAAGGGGCCTATAAGATCATCAATGGAAGAAATATAAAGAAAAGGAAATATAGTTTCATGAAAAATCACGTCACGAGATATAAAAAATGTCTTAGAAATAATGTCATACAGCTTATAAGCTTTCATGCTAGTAGGATATCCCATAAAAACACATGCACGAGCACGAGGATCAAACTTAGTTCGATGAGTTGGAAGTGTGGAAGCAAAAGCCAAACAACCAAAAACTCGAAATGAATCATAATCAACCCTCTTATGATATAACAATTCATAAGGGGACTTATTGTCAAGTAAATGTGAAGGAGTTTGATTGATCAAGTAAGTGGCAGTGATAACACATTCAGTCCAAAAAGAAATTGGGACCCTTGATTGAAAAAACAAAGCTCTGGCCACATTTAACAAGTGTTGATGTTTTCATTCAACTATAGAATTCTGTTGAAGATGATCCACACAAGAATATTGATGTATTACACCATTATCAGAAAAAAAAATTTGGAGAACTCCAATTCCTTAGCATTATTAGTTTGAACAACCTTAATCTTCTTATTGAATTGAACATTTACCATAACAAAAAATGACAGAATGACAATAGCTACATCAGATTTGTTCTTGAGCAAGTACACTCATGTAAACCGAGAATGATCATCAACAATAGTACGGAAAAATCTGTGTCCATGATGAGAACTTATGGAATACGTTCCCCAAATATCACAATGTACCAAATCAAAGGAAGAATGAAACATTTGATTATGAGAAACAAATGGTAAACGATATTACTTAGCCAAAGGACAAATGTAACAAGGACTAGAATCATTAAATTGTGAATCAACAAATTCCAAACAATGTTTTAAAGAATTCAACCATTGTGCAGATAAATGCCCAAGATGACTATGCCATGTTTTCAATGACACATTATTGACACCAACAAAATGAACTGTTCTTGCAAGATTCAAAGTAAAATCAGCTTTCAACAAATACAAGTCATCCACTTGATCACCCTTGCCAATCATCTTCTTGTTGCTGTCCTAGATCACAAAATGATTAGGAAAAAAGGTAACGAGCAACTGAGAATCATTTAATAATGAGCTCACTGAAATCATATTATACTTTAATTGAGGTACGAATAAAACCCCGTTTAATATCAGAGAGGAGCTAATATGAACATCTCCACATAAAGAAACATGAATGCATTAATGATTTGGGAGAATAATAGTAGAGTGTTGTAATGGAGTCATAGAAATAAAAGCATTTTCTTCGAAGCAAAATATCTAGAAGCACCTGAATCTATGATCCAATTATAACGTGATGAGTGATCATTTGATGAAGAAGATGATAAATAGGTACCTACTAAAGATGAAGATGGATCATCTTTAAAATCAACTTTAATAGATGATTGAAGGTGAGTAGACAACATGGCCATTAGTGATTGATATTGATTAATATTTAGAGATTGCACAAAATTTCCTACAGTGGGATCATCATGATTTGATTGAACATCCACAATAGAAACTTGGTTAACAGTAACAACAAAATTGTTTCTTGATTTGAATTTGTATCCAGGAGGGTATCCGTGAAGCTTGTAACACTTATCAATTGTATGACCATGAATGTTATAGTGTGAGCATAATGACCTTTCCTTCTTCTGAGATTTATTAGAAGCAGGACCTTTCTTATTACCAACAAAACGAACAACAAAAGCCATTGGATTAACATCAACAACTCGAGAACTAAACGATCTTTGACATTATTCTCGAGAAACTAGAGACAAAACTTTATTAATTGGAGGAACAGGATCAATCATCAATATCTGACCACGAACTTGAGAAAAATCATCATTCAATCTCATTAGAAAAGAGATAACATATTCCATCTAAAAATATGAATTCAAATCTTTAACACCACCACATGTACAACTACCACAAGAACAATGTGGTCAAAAATTATTCAAATCTTCCCAGATTGCCTTCAATTTTGTAAAGTAAACACAGCATAATCTTGATCTTGATTGATATTGACCAAATCTTGCTTTAATTGAAAACTCCTAGGACCATTACTCTATTGAAAACAATCTTGTAGATCAAGCCATATTTCATGTGTTGAATCAGTAAAAAATCACACTTGCAGAAATTTCTTTAGACATTGAATTTAAAATCTAAGAAATAACAATGTTGTTATTTCTATTCCAAAGATTTAGAAGACTAAGATCATTACCATCAAGTTTCGAAAAAGATCCATTGATAAAACCAAGCTTATTCTTGACAGAAAGAACAACTACTATTGTTCCACTCCAGGAAGCATAGTTTTCTCCTGTGAGAACCTAAGAAATCAACACCAATCCTGGATTATCAAAGTGATGAAGGTAGTATGGATTAGATGCATCTTCTATTGCAGATCTATCCACATTGCTAGATTGATTGCTCCTGAAACTAGAAACTCCATTAAAGAATCCAGAAGAAACGAACAAGAGAAAAAAAAATAGAAAACAGATCAGAACAGTGAAATGATGAAGCGCTCTGATACCATATTACACAAAAGAAACAGTAATAGGAAGTAGTAGGAAGAAGCAAGAAGAACAGAAACATAGCAAGAAAAATGAGGAAAAGGAAAAATGAAATTCATTCTCTACCTGATCTTTTCTTGTTATAGATATATATACATGCACATATAACACAACTAACTAACTAAACTAACTATTGAGTTAACTAACTAAACTGTAATAATAGTTATCTATAATATATCTAATAATAATAATAATAATAATAATAATAATAATAATAATAATAACAAGAGATGGAATTTTGAGTGATGCTCCATTTTGAAGTGCATTAACGACTAGTTGCAAGAGTGAGTGAGATGGCAACAAGGACGTGAAAGTGCTAAACACTTGGAGTATGCAATGGTTAGGTGTAGCTAACTTGCTTACCAATTGTTTAATCAAAATGTGTCTCATGCAAAGCAATGCAAGGTCTAAAGGGAGCTCAACCCAACTATCTTAATTTCTCCCTTCTTGTTGGCTGATCCCAAAAGTAAAAAAATAAGAAAATTATAAGAAAAATGAACCCAGCTCCTCTTGTTCATTCATTTTTTTTAAGCAAAATCAAAGAAAGAAACCAAGTATAAGGGTGTGCTAAGTGCTATTTTGAACTTGGGGATGTGTGATCTTAATAGTATGCTAGAAGAAATTGCAAGAGATTTCATCACCTAATGTTGTGGCCATGAGTTGTCCGTGATTTGAACTAGGTTCCTTATGATTTGACGGTGATGATTTGGGTGAAAAAGAGTCTTCATCGCAACCATTGAGTTGCTTGAGGTGTAAGTTCCTTACAATGATTGAATCTACATAGGAAACTATACTATGTTGCAATGCTTTTGGGAATAGTTTGTGCCTAATGGTAAACATAATTAGCCTCAAATCTTCATGATGAATTTGTGGTACTTAGAGCGCATGTTTAATGAAGTTAAAAATGCATGAAACCTGTGTTTTAATAGTATTCTCGGTCTTGGTAAAGAAATTGAAGAAAATGACGTGTTTATGAATTAAAGTTGGTACCCTGAAATATAAAAATGTTATGGAATTGTTAGGGAATGTGTTTATATGTTTTCTAGTGCATTTCCCCCTATTTTAGATTGTTTTGATGTAATATCTAGAATTTTCTTAAAATTCTGAATTTAATAATTAAATTAAACTAATTCAAAATCATTAAATAAGTAAATTTTATAAATTACAAAACCACATAAAATAAAGGATAAATATGAAATAAAATATCTAAAAAAATAAGATTTAAAATTAACGAGACATAAAAAATCAAAAGACAATATACCTGGGCCCTATAAGTGAAATTTAATCCTAGGGATAAAATGTTAATTTTACCATCATGAGGGCAAAAAGTCATTTAAATCAAAATAAAACTTGAGAAAACTCCCAAAAAAACCTTCTAAATATTTTAACAATTTTCTATTGAAAACCAACCCTGGTGGAAAAATGATAATTTTATCACCTAGAGATAAACTAGTAATAATTCTACATAAAAAGTGGCTCATACAAGTCTATGGTCATAAATAGAGGATGATTTTACACATAAGTGATCATTTTAACTAAATGGAGGTAAAACAATAATATTTTTGCCACTTAGGAGTGAAATAATTATTTTACTTGAAATTTGACAAATATATAGACTCATTAAAGTCAAAAGTGACATTTGGATATTTTTTTTATAAAATATACCATGATTAAATGTATAGTCAAATACTTTGAAAAATATGATAACTTTTGTCAGTACCCCTTCCCCAGGGTGAAGAGCAAACTGATTAACATAGGGCCCTGACGAATCCACTTGTATGTTGAGCTCGCCTAAATACTGTTAAGCCTCATTCGTAACCTCATACACAATACCATTAGAGTAATCACAGAGATGTGAAAGTAACTAAAACATGTAATGGTGCTAAAATTAATTAAAGTTTAACAACAGTAGGTTACATACAGTCATCCAAATGTAGCGATAGTGAAAATATCTAAGTTAGGCTAGTTACAATGTTTTTCTCACCCCTTTACATTATTCTAACTCTCAAAGTAGTAGGCTATTTACAATGTTTTTCTCACCCCTATAGATTATTCTAACTCTCAAAGTAGTAAATGACATGAAGAAACTTACTAAAATAGAAAAGAACATGATGCTACACGATGACTACTCCCTTGCCCTTGTCCATGATATAAGGACCTAAAATGTTAGAGTAGTGAGCTCAACTTGTCCATGGCGGGCGTAGTGAATAGTGTAGTCTAATTTAAAAGTTAAAACAAGCATTCCATAAAAATAATGATAAAATAATGGATCACATATATGTATGCATGAATAATAATAGTTATTGAATAACATTAACAATCAATATTTTTGTAAAACACAACACAGGCGTGCACCTTTTTTTTTTTTTAAAACAAGTCTCCTTGAAAATAACATGTGATGAGGCTCTCCATAGTCATCTAGACAATTGAAAACAACCTTCAAATTCACTATCCAAACAATTAGTTGTATTCTCACACACAATCCAAGGATTAGCTTAAGATATACTGAAACACATAAGCCTAGATCCCTGGATCTCATTACACAATCTGAGATGAGCACAACACGTACAGCAGTATGACAGCTCGAATCCTCCATATACATAGGCCAGTCAGTAGACTAGCTTAACTGTACCGTAACCTAGCGGCGAGGCCCTTGATGCCTCATGATACGCTAGCCTAAGCCTAAACCTCGAGAGTCGGTGCATATTTTGTTTTTCATTTAACAAACATTTTTTTATTTTACTGATTCCATAGATGGATTCAATATGCATTAAAAATTGAACATGCACAAAGTAATAGGCTTTACATAGTAAATCAAAAACACTACTCACCAGGGTGTTCAACTCCCGGTGTTTTCTTGTGCCAATCACGTCTCGTTAATGCTCGGCTCTACATAATCTATGTGGTTTCTTAATTTCTAAGTGAAACTTAGTTCAAACCAAACTCTATGGGCCTTGGTCAATATAAAGATTAACTTGGTAAATTATGGTCCATTTAGGTTGATTTGGTTAATTTTAGCCTATTTGGTCAACTTGGTCAAAACTCGGTTAGCTTGGTCAACTCTACTTAACCCTAGTCAAACTTAAAACTTGGTGACCTAGAGGGTCAACATGGTCAAACACGAGTCAAAGTGGCAAAAAATGGTCAATTGTAGCCCATAGGGTCCAATTCACTCCCCCTGTTCAACATTTAACAACTTTCTCATTTTATATCTCATTTGCGTAGTAAATTTTTTGATTTTTCTGCAATTAATTTATATATATTGGATTCTCGACAAATTTTACTGAGTCAATCTAGACCTCCTCAAATTTCTCTAAAATCTTGAGTGGAATTTTTTTTTTTGAGGTCATTTGATATGATTTTGGCCTTTTATCAATTAGTTTCTAGGTGTGACTTTTGTGATAGGCAATTAGAAATGTATTCATTTGACCTACTTAAACTTATCAATTTGGAACAAAAATTTTCTTCAATATCCCTTAATGCCCCATAAACAATCCTACCAAATTTTAGGCCCATTGGACATGTTTAAATTTCTTTAAAGCAGCAAGCACAAAAACAGAATGTCATAGCATATTTTCCAAAACAATCACAACTTCATGTTTTTGGGCAAGGTTTCTCCAAACACTCCAAACCAAATGTATTCTCATACACAATGATAACATATGAGACATATCTTACATAAATTTCAACATTTAGTTCTACTTAAAATAGCAGCATTAGCATGCTTATTAGGTCATGAATTCAATACAAAACAATTCCAATCTTACCCAATTCGTTTCTCCTCCAATTGCAAGGTTGCATGGCATGAACAATCATAATTGTAGATTAAATTAAGGTCACATGACTTATCTAGCAACTAAAACAGTGGGTAAACATCCTTTAAATCTAACATATTGACGATCAAATACTTTTGATTAGTTACCCAACCAATCATACATATCATTTTCATAATTTTTCTCCCCTAAAACATGACTATACACCAAAGTTTGGTATTGCACTACATTCTAACATAATAATTCTTTCAAAATCATTTCAAACTTCAAGTTAATGAATTTTCCAAAAACATGCTTATAAAAAAATCTTGCCATGTACACATCACTTTTCATGAAATCTCAAGTGCATACGTTCTCCACAACCATGCTATGCAATTCCAATGTTCCAACATGATCATCCAACTCAAAACCACAAAAAAATCATTAGAATAAATAAAATTTCAGATTTGAACATTCTTAAAAAAACTCATGTAAATCACACACAATGTCATAATATTGGCATATGCGAAGATCAAAAACTCCATAACAAAGCATAATCAAATTTGAGCTAGTTGAGGTAGGGGTGTTACACCTTAATGCAACCTTACACCAAGTTCACTTGTTTTCTCAACTTTCTAACAACAATGACGTCTTCAAAACATCATCACAAAACCCTTCCTTGTTGGCCATTCCTTAATGCATTCACCAACACAACATTTTTTCATCAAAAGTTAACACAAAATGCAAGAATCCATCAAAGAAATGCAAAGAGGTGTTAGGAGTGTTGATTTACCTTATGCAAATCTCATGCATGGACCATGGAGTTCGTTTGAATTCCTTGAGCTTCTAAGTACATCTGATATCTTTGAATCTCAACTAAGTTATGTAATTGACACTCTTCTTCAACTTTGTTTTTAGCTACAACTTCAAATTTACTCTTAAATGCCTTCAACCAAGCTTGAATCAAGGGAAAAATAGTAGGTTTCTCATGCTTATGGTTTGGCCTTGGTGGAGGCAAAAAGGGTTATTTGTACTTTATGTATTTATGGGATTTTGTTTGATTTCTTTGACTTTCTCTTGATTCTTGACTTTTTATTGAATTTCTCATCTTGTAGCAAGCTTCTAGATTTGTGTTTTTCTTAAGAGATATCTTCTTTGTATAGTGGTTTACATGTGTGTTTGTTAACAAGACACCCATCCATTATAACACTCCAGGCCCAGATGCTTTGATAGATTGATTGCTAATCACAAGGCGGGCCAGGCCAGTACTACATTCACAAATACACAACTTGCATTATATTATATTTCAATTATCTCAAGTCTTATTAATTCATAATGAGCACACAACCCAAACAATTTAACTTTAATTTAATAAGACTATTACAAGGGAGATAAAAGAAATCTTTAATCTTTATGCATTCAATAAAATAATAAAGAAGTACATACTTGAATTTCAAATAGCAAAAGAGTATCAACTCAAATTAAAAACTAAATTTAGCTGAAGTTTTAATTTAAATAATCCAAAATTTGGACAACATGCCCCTACATATAAACTTTCAAATTTAAAATTATATCTAATTTTCAGTAGTCTTCATGATTCAATTTCCTAAAAATATGAGAGGAAGAGATGAGCACATAGCCCAATAGATCATTCCATTACCAACTAAATTTCTAATTCAAATCAAAAGCACATCCAAATTCAAACACTTATAAACAATTAAGCAATTCAAACAACATCTTTGATTATTGTTGACATTAAGACTGAAAGGGGTTCTAATCCCTTGATGTTATTATCAAATCACTTCACTCTTGGATGGAACAACAATTAACATCTTGCATATTCCATTGGAATAATGATCTCAAGTCCAACTTCCAAGTACTTTGGGTTATACCCATCCACACTCAGTGATGAATCCCATATACACTAAGTATATGTAAAGAACAACCATAACAACACTTAGATTACTATAACAGTACATTGTTCATAAACTTCAAAGTCTTAAACTTAATTCTCACATATTCTTGAATAAAAAATCTGAATAGTAAAATTAAGAATAAAACATTCAAAAAGCATAAAAACAATACATAACATACTTTATAATTCAAATCAAACCTGAGCATAGAAACTAGGCATGACATGAAATTATGAATAATTAGAACATGCATACACGATAATCAAAATTTAAATCATGATTAAACATGTTGAAAACTAAAAATAAAAGTGCTAAACTAAAATTAAAGATGCATGAACATGTTAAAAACTCAAACTAGCAAAGTAAAAGTGTAGGAAATCTCATTTACCTTATGAAGCTTTTTCTTAAAATTTCAGCAGAGGTTCCTTTCTTCAACACTTCTAGCACTTCAAAGATAACTCAAAAACACTCAATCAAAAACTGAAACACTCAAGAATACTTCAAGATCACTCAAGAACAAAAGGGTTGCCAAGACGAAGGCTAGAAAAAGCTAAGAGGAAAGTGCCAACTCTTTGCTTTGGGATGAAGAATAAGTGTGCACAAGGGGGGTTTATATAGATTTTCAAGAGCACAACGGGGACATCTCGAGCAGCTTGGGTAGCTCACAAATTGAGCAACATTCCATAGTTAAAGGGGACAGTTTGCTTGAATAGGGCAAGTGTGCTCATAGCTTGAGATAATGGGACCACTGTGATTTCCAATTTAAGTGTGAGAACCCATAGGATTCTTATTTAGTCTCCTATCCATATGTGAACATCAAATCGGTCTTGGAATATATTCATATCAATTGGGACATCTATATGGAATTAGATTATGGCACTTAGCAACATTTTCTAGTTAGTTCCTTTGTTTGGTCATCACACAAGCATGCATAGAAACTTTCCTATTTTGGCATTTTTGAGTAGAGAATTCTTTCCTTGAGCATAAAATTAAATTTAGAACACCTCTTAAGTCAGCTAGGGACGTGATCTTGTGAGTATGGTGTGTTTCTAATCTAGTTTAGGAAGTGGACCAAGAATCTTTCCTATCCCATTCAAACTTGGGCATCTAGCATTTGAGCAAGATAATGCTTCCTAATTTTCACCCTTGAGACATCATGCTAGCAAGGCTTTTTGGGTGTACCATATCATACTTGGTGGACACAAGATCATGGTCAAAGATTTCCATTTTGGCTTAAGGAAATACTATAATTTAGCTTGTTTTGAGTGATGCACAAGATAAAGGTCAATTAGGGCATTTTACCATAGAATCTCACGAGATAATGGCGCCACCCTTGGTTTCTATTTCTAAAATTTCTATTTTGGCTTGTGTGAACATCAAGGGGACGACTAGGGTTTTGAGAGTGCACCATTTAGGTTTTGGAAACTTCACTTTGTCACATGTGTGCACACATATGTACACATGCAAGGGCCAGTTTGGGGTGTATGGAATATGGGTACACATGATCATTTGTGGGTGTGCATGAGATCATTCTTCATGGTTCCTCATAGGTGTGGTATACTTAATCATTTGCATGACACATGTGATCATTCTACATGATTTCAAATAAGGGAAACGTCCCATTGAGGTTGGGTAGGGTGAGAGTGTACATGATCATAGTATTCCACCGATGTAGTTTGCACATGTTTAGTGGTGGTCATGCATTTATGGGTTTACATGAATTTAATAAAAATTCATATCTCATTATGTACTAAGAATTAAGGACTTTAATATATACTTTTGTGTTTATAATAAACTAATGCACATTTCTAAATCATCATTTGACTAGGGTAGTCTTCATTTCATTTACTTTCCTAATTTAGACTCCACTAAAGGGTATTAAGCAAATGAAACCCAATTTTTTGGCCAATTGAGCTAATTTTTAGATATGTTGTCTAGTTGATCATTTCATGTTATCTCATGAAATTTCAGGTCATTTTGAGGTCGTAAGGATTACTAAATAAGGATTTTAGACCTGCTAAATTTGCTTCTGAAATGAATCTGATTTCATTTCTCACCCAAATTTCATCCAATTGATATTAAAATTCTTATTTCGTTAAGTTTAGTGTTTTCAAGGTATTACACCCATTTGTTATGGTGGCAATCTATGTGAAAGTGGTTCACGCAACGATATTGCATATTTACAACTGTTTCATTTAAGCCTTATTTTAATAACCAGGATAGATAACTAAGTAAAGTTTGACATATTTATTTAGTTATTTAGACTATGGTGTACACATTATAATTTTGTACATACAAAATTGGCCCCTCTATGAATTCTTCAAAATTTAAATTTTTTGTAAATGGATTTTGAACACTTTGATTACCAATGTGTCATTCTCATGCTTAAATTTCATTTATAATATTCAAATTTTTCTATTTTGTTGATTTTCTTGAATTTATTGAAATTTCATTTGATTGTATGCGTGGTAATTCAGAAAGTACTAAATTGGGTTTTTATGGTCAATTTTTGAGCCCAATGGTGCTATTATGATGCTCTAGTGCTTAGGAGTAATTTTTCAGATTTCTTTTTGAATTTTTTCCAAAATTTTGCAAGGTTTATTTGCCAATTATTTGTAATCTATTAATAATTCTTACAAAATCAGAAATTGCATAGAAAAATCATATTTTCTTACTAGGGAATGGAGCTAATGTATGATGGGATACTTGCTAGATCTAACGGCTCGGTGGCCGAGAATACGAGTCATTATAACTTGTTTAAATTAATTGAATAAAAATGTGATAAAATAAAACATACTAATAAACTGTGCATAGATATGAAAATTAATTGATAAATCCTAGCAAAATTGGCAAATAAAATAAGTTGAGTTTTACTTATAAAATGTGAAAAGTGTCAATCAAAAAAATATTATGGATTTATCAAGGTTAATTAACTAAAGGTCAGTGGACAAGATGGAATAATAAATAATAAATTCTGGTCCCAAAAACCTGTATAATTAAAAAATAAAAAAAGACATCGTGATCGTGTTGACCCACTTTCATTTAATTATCAACCTATGGAGCATGGGACACCTCTAAATGGTGCCACCCTTGATAAGATTGAGTCAAAATAGGATATGTAATGATAAGATTTTATCTGAAATCATCTTGTCCAAACCCAACACTTCTAGTTTATCTAAAACATTTATCTTAACCAAATAATCTTATCACCTAATCTAATTCTAGGGAACAACATGGTAGAGTTCAACATTCCAAATTGAGCACAAAAACATACAAGCCAACTCACACAACAAAAGCACATAAAACAAAAAAAAAACATGTATACACAGCTCCAAGATTTGATTTTCATTTCCGCAAAAGAATTCTAATCGATTTGGCACTTAAAAACCACGACACTCATTTTTTAAACTCCCCCATGTGATAGAATATATGTTGGACTTAGCTTGGTGTGATAAAGATTCACCACCCATCCAAATCTCCCGTAACTCTAATCATGCCCTATTCTTTCCCTCATCCTCTAGTCAACACTTCTTATTCCTTTTCTATAGTGCCCTAAAAAGTTAACAAATTTTTGAAATAAATTAATTAATTAAAGTAAATAATAAATTTTTTTTATAAACTATCACATTATGATATAAACCACAAAGTAAATGGTTGAAAAGTCTTGAGCATTAAAATCCTATAAATTAGGCCCAAAGACCCTAAAAACAAAGTTTGAGACTTTAGGGGTAAAATAGTCATTTTATGACAAAGGTTAAATTTGTCATTTTACACTAAATATGATTTACATAAGTTCATAATAGAGAATCGATAATTATCATACTCACAAGTAGAAGATTAAATAATTTTGACTACCTAAAGGCAAAATTGTCATTTTATCACATAGGGGTACGACGATCTTTTTACATTGACCATAAAATGTGAACAACAAAAAAACATAATATTCGTGTAAATAAATAAATA
>JAJIYU010003128.1:0-27714 GCA_030144865.1 Tinospora cordifolia | reverse complement strand
GCGTAACTTGTATTAGTAATCCTGTATATAATTAACACGTATATACACGAGTGGTCCGTACAAATACGTATAGTTATACACATTTACCTTTATTTAAATTAATTTATATGTCATAAAAATTACGGGTTGTTACAGTTGAAGGAAAGAAAATATTAAACTTGCATGCATGTGGCGTGCACGTGCCAGAATATCGTTTGATGGGATAAGGAGGTGGGGTGTTATATGGATTCATGAGAAAAGAAGGGATGAAAGAAAAGAACCACGTTTGCATGGTTACAAACTGGTTACTGCAGTAATTCGGGTTACTATTGTGGTAACGTGTCCAATAGCAAACCCATATAAAAAGATGAATGTACTGGTTACCGCGGTAACGACATGGATTACTACGGTAGTGTGACAAGAATAGAACCAGACATTCTTGTTATTGAGGTAATGATATGAATTACCACAGTAATGCTATAAAATTTTCAATCTCGTTTCTTTAATTTTATTCTAGTTACCATGGCAATGCAATATATTCATCCCTCGAGTTTTTATTCACACTTCTGGTTACCACGGTAGGGTCCCTCTACTACCGCAGTACACAGAGGTAAACCAATGTTTTAATCTTTCTAATAACCCATCCTTGATACACTATGAGTTGTTTTGGGTAAAGAATCATTAAACCATGTTTTAAAACATCATAAAAGGCTTTCATTCCTAAGACTGATGATTTTAATATTTCATGTTGAAGGCTCAAGACAAGTTGGAACAATCAAGTTAAGGATTTAAGGGAATTGACGACTAAGGTGGAGATGATTAGTCTACTCTTTAGTATTATTCTAGTTTTAAATATGAAATGTGATTAATTGTTTATATTAAATGTTTTGTCTAGAAACATGCTAGGGTGTTATGACAAGTGACTGATTGATTTCATGCATGATTATTTTTTATATTGATTGAATGTTAAAAGCATGCTAGGATATGGTTATGAAATGTCGAATTTGATGATCTATGTGCACGATTATGTGTTTTCAAAATAATTTTGTATATTCATGCCTTTGAATTGCGATTGAGTATACTAAAATTTGAAATGCTTTGTTTCACTTAACAAAGATGATTAAAAAAAAATCTAACCATGTACTGGGGTGGTGATACTAATAATGTGATTAGTGATCTATCGTCATCATGGTATTCCCAACCCAAGGCGCATGTTGATGCTACTATCGTGGTCGGTGATAGTAGTAAGATGGAATTGAGAGTCGAGTTGAGATCTCACTCTTAAGTTAGGGTCTTGAATAGATAACCGGCCTTTGAGCGTTACCTCTGAATAATTTTTTGGACTAGAAAAGGGGGATATCGATGATAGTCCTTTTCGATTTTAACAACAACTATAAATAATTGAACTGTTTAAATTGCTTAATATTTTATAAGTGTTTGCATGTTATATATTTTGACTTGAAAAATGCTTGAGATGTATTGTGTGTGATCCACTGGGCTCTTGAGCTCACCTCGCTTATTTTTTTTCAGGTAGCAATTGAAGATACTTATGTTGACAAGTAATGAGAAATCCTTTTATTTAGTATTAATATGTCTCACAGTTGAAGATGTGTATGAATAAAAGTTTATTTTCTATTTTCAAGTTGGAGGGCATGAGTCTCACTATTTATTTTGCTTATTTACTTGTTGAAGTCTGCCATTGGTCCAGATGTTGATAACTTCATGTGAACCTTGGCCATGGGGCCATTATTTATTCATTATGGATGTTGATTTAAAGTCTTTTATAGTTAATATATATCATCCCAAGGTTTTTGTCATTCATGTTATGAATCAATTTGTTTTTTCACTGACCTGGTGCAACTGAGAAATCAATGATATAAGAAATAGTAATATCTTAATTCTTGAATAGTAAAATGTGTCAAAAGTAGATATGAATCTAGTTACGTCTCTAATTGTGAGACAAGCGTATTGATTGTGACAATTGTAAAAGATTCGAGAACTTAGGTGGAGCGACAAATACAATCAACTTCATTAAATTATTTTTCTAATTTTTATCACTATTACTATAGCGATAAAGTCATAAATAAATTGGTATTAAAAGCCATAAATAGCATTAAATCCATCCAAATCTAGCAAGTTATATTCAGTCCTGCCAGTTAGTATAATTATGATTGCTTGACCTGTCGACCCTATTGTTGTATCATTCTATTCTCACCATTTCTTCAATTGTCTCACTTCAACCACACCACAATGGCAAATACCCTACACTTACTTCCCCTTGACTAAATTACCCTTGGATTCAATCTCAAAGATTTAATGAACCAGTGACAGTATAATAATTCTAGTCAAAATGTTTTCCGCTGTGAAACGAGTTGTTAGTAGAATATAAAATCTGACGGTAGAGGCAGTGGATGGGATGGTAGCGTGCCTTAAACGTTCCTTTGTTGTATTTTAAAATAAAATAAGATAATGAATTTAAACAAAGAGATTAGTCTTGAAAGAGTCTCCTCTTACAAGATTTTGGTCTTATCTTGAGTTAGGTGAAGTCATTAATGTTAGGAAAAAAATATATATATAGATAATGTGTCTTGTGTTCTTTGAGTTGAATTTATATATATATATATATATTTTTTTTTAAAATAAGCTTCCGGCTTTGATAGACATAAATCTCATTTTCACTTATATGTAGCAGTTTTGTTTTGTTTGTTTTTTTGGTTGAAGTGGCTAATATTAGCATTTTCTATCAAAGCTTTTTTACCTCAAATGCAACCTTATTCTAATCCTTTTTCTTTTTCTTCAATTGATCAATTTATGACATAAAAGAAAAAGAACAAGAGAAATAAAATTTAAATAATACAACCATAGTCTTTTTTATGTTGTTGTTAAGAAAATGTCAGCATTTTTTTTTCTGTGCACTCCTAACCGCTAACATATCTCTCTCTCTCTCTCTCTCTCTCTCTCTCTCAATATACATGCATATAGAAATATTTTGGATAGTCGTTGGTAAAGTCTTTTTCTAACCAAAACATTCTTAAAATTTTATGTCATATTTATTTTTTTAAAAAAATAATTTTATTTTTAAGAAAGTTAAAATAATAATTTTATATAAAATTAATTTTCAATTTTTCTATACACTCTACATATTTGGCTTTTCAATAAAATTTTTAAGTTTTGCTTTTGATTGTCTTTTTTAATTATATTAATAGACATAATATAAGTCTATTCTAATAAAAGTTATTTTATTTAAATTAATTTTTAGTATAAATTGCACGTGACATGAGGCAACTACTACATTAATTATAAATAATAAATAATAAATAATAAATAGATGCCCTCTTTGGTCTTAGCCATAAATTCAAAGTTGATTGAGAAATGTGGTATAGGAGCGCCACAGGTCGTGTGCCTTTGGCCTATAAAAGCAAAATCAAAGTCAACTCTGGTAATCAGGAAAATAAATTATAACAAAAATCATAATAAAATGGCCAAATACCTGCTTTACATTCTCTTACCTCTATTTTACATTAAGGGAAAATATTAAAATGATCCAATACATACCCTTTATCATGTTAAGAATGAGATGCCAACTTACCATAATTCCCATATTAACAACAAAGGGATAATTTTGAATTTATTTATTATTTTAATAATTTTTTTGTCCAAAAAGTAAAAATGCTTTTAGGATTCAAAACTTATACCCAATTTTATGTTTATTCAACATGGTACTCTTATTTTAACTTCAATCCTTAATTGTAAAACGTATTAAGTTATATTTAAATAGTTTAATTTTTTCTTATGAATAGGGGCGGAAGCAACCCAATCATTTTGAGTTGGGTTTAAAGAAAATGCCGGGTAGGTTGTATCCTTAAATAGGTGACCACGCCAAGTGGAGTCAAGTTGAGCCTCCGGTCCCAACCAAAAAGGTCAAGTGCCAACGGATACAACTCCACATATATATATATATATATATGTCCTCATATTGTAAAATCTGTTATGTTCTAAAATACTATCTGGTCTGTCTATGTTAAAACTATTTCTTTATTTCTAAACTAAATTTATGAAATTTTTATCTAAATGTTAACCTAAGAAGTTTTTTTTTTTTAATTTTTTTATTATAGGTTTCCCATTCCTGCATCATGTTCTAAGATTCCAACGTACAAAAATAAATCTTCATTCTTTATGTCCTCATTAAGGACTGCTACCACTCATACTTCACTTGTAGAGAGCTTAACTGTAATGTTGGGTGATTGCAAAGGGTAGAAAACCATTTTAAATAAAAAAAAAAAAAAAAATTCAACTTCCCCTTCTTCGAAAACCATTTTGTTAAGTATAAACTATAACAAAAAAAAACCCATCTTAACTTGAGTTATTTCAAATACTATAATAATAATAATAATAATATATTTTTATATAACACTTAATCAATGGAGTTGATCAATTAGTTTCATATGTATGTAGGTTATATATCATTTGAAATAAAAAAAATAAATTAATGAAATGATAAGTATTATTATTATTATTATTATAAGGTTTTTTTTAATCTTTTGATAGTTAAATAAAAAGAACTAGTAAGATATATTAACTTTGCTTCGTAATTAATTATATATAACTATTAACTACAATATATAAAAGGAATCCTTTTGCTCTTTCTTAATCTCACATTAGATATGAAGAAAGATTGAGAAAGTACATACATAAAAGCAACAGCTCCAACTTTCCTCATATATTCTTTTAACTTTTTTAACCCTACATTGGAATTAAAGAAAAACTAATAGACCAACAAACAGTTGGTTCGGTGGTCTGCTAACCATTTCATTTAAGTGAGGTTTTAGTTTTAAGTCTCGTAAATATAAAAAAAAAAAAAAAAACTCTCGTTGAGAGGTCTAGCCCCATAAAATTTGGAAGCGATCCTGAGCTAAATTAGGATTTAGTCTCAAGGTACCCGTTAAATTAGTCCAAAAATATCTTCATGAGAAACTAAAAAAAAAGCTGATAGAAAAGGCAAACTACACGAACCCTTTATTCTTCAAGTCACATTGTGGCTAAATACGAATAAGAAAAAATGAATAAGTTCTTATTTTATAAGTTTATTTTTTTTGAAAAGATGGTATACCACCCAATTATTTTGGGTTAAGTGAGTTAGGAGGTCAAAATCAGACTCGACTCGACTTGACTTGCTTACAACTCTATTTATGAGGTTATAGATCTATTTCAAAATTTTTAAATATGTTCCAAAAATAATTTTTTATTACCTTTTAATTTTGGTAAAGGCTATAAATGGAAATGCCAAACACACCTAATTAAATATATATATATATATTACCACTTTGGAGTCATTTTTACCATTTTTGTTAAATTAATTATACTACATATATATTGAGAAATAAGAAAATTTTCTTTTCTTCAAAAAGAAAAAGAAAAGGTTCTTGCTACAGTGGAACTTTGTTTAAAAGGGTCATCAATTATTTGCAAGTCAATCTAAGCTACATGGACTACCATTGACCATCATTGTCTTTCTCCTTCCGTCTTTACTCTCTAACCGCTCTTCCACTGCTTAAATCAACACCACATCAAACCAAATCCAACTTTGATCACTTTACAAGTTCAACAGATGGGTTTGTCCTGCAACAGCCCTTCTCATTCTCCTCTCTTTTTCTCATCTTCCTTCAGAAATTGGATTGGAAAGCTTCCGAAGATTTTCACTTATCTCACTGTTTCACTGCTTCGAAATCTATTCTCAGCCATCCTAACCTTATATTTTGCACTGGGTTAGTCTTAATTGCAGATAAAGTTGCATGTCAATTTGCTATGTTTTTCCTATGAATTCCCTTGAAAGTCTTGTGCTCTTTTTATTTTTATTCGGAATAGCTGTATGTCCTAGAAATTAACATAAGATCATAAGAAAGATAGACTCTGTTTTTGTGATACCAATTACGCATATATGTCATATCTGTCTGTTTTTGGGTAGTGGGTTCTCTGTTGGGAGCCATGATAGGTGCTTTGATTGGCCAAAAAGCTGAGTCTGGATTCTTTCGCGGAACAGCGATTGGAGCTCTCTCAGGAGCTGTGTTTTCACTTGAAGTCTATGAGTCTTCCCTTGTTCTGTGGCAAACCAATGAACCAAGAACAAGTTGTCTTCTCTTGGTACTATTATCTTTCATTTCCTTTCTTCTCCATATTTTACATCACATCTCACTAAATTTGACTTCAAAAAATAATAAGTTTAATACTTTTTTCAATTTCTCATACAAATCTATGCAGATTGATGTTACTGCAAGTCTCCTAAGTGGAAGACTAATCAGGGAACGAGTCAGCACTGCAGTGCAGAATGCAGTACAACGCCAGGTACTACTGCTAGTAACCAGAAATCACTACATATATTTATCTCCAGTGGGAATTGGCTGAAACATGTGGCTTAGTAACAATTTCGATTTGTTTTATCACAGATAGTTGGATCTGAGACATTTTTTGAAGATGTTTTTGATGTCTTTGACACTCACGGAGTACAAGGGTTGTCAGCGAATTTAGTGGAGAGGATCCCTGAAATGGTACTCACTACAAATGATTCAGTCGAGAAGACTTCATGTGCAGTGTGTCTTCAGGTTAGTCATCATCTTCGAATTGTGTTTTTCTCTAAATTTTTCTAGTCTATGATTAATCTGCAATTTCGGGTCTCTACGTATTGATTTCATTGTGTTTTGTTCACAGGATTTTGAGGTTGGAGAGGTGGTTCGAAGATTGCCTAATTGTTACCACATGTTCCATCTACCTTGCATTGATAAGTGGCTCGTCAAGCACGGTTCGTGCCCGTTATGCAGAAGTAATCTCTTGACATTCTAAATTCCCCTAAGAAAAGCAAATGCTAATGCCATCTTAGCATCCCTGCTTAATGTTGCAAAGTTAATAGAATATTGACTCTAGCATTAGTTGTATAATAATTTGTTCAAGAAGCAATGATTCACGGGATATATTGGGATTATGAATTGGGAAGACTTGCGTTTTCGTCTCTTCTAGCTTTTACTGCTAAGTAGTGCCTGTCCCCAACCGATTCACCTAAACCATGCATTCATAGAGGCTCACCAAGAACAATGATTCCCTTGCGAAAATTCCCAAAGTTCACTTTTTCGTTACCTTATATTGATTCTTTGGAATCTTGATCGGTAGTAATTCTTCAATGTTTTCATTAATGGAGACCATTCAGAATTATGTGATTCTCTAATCTCTCCAAAAAAACCACGGTTATAAGTTCTTATTCCTAATCTGGCTGCTTTTCTTGCTCCACTTTTGAATTTCTTGTCAATCAGGTCCTATAGGTAACCTTCTACATCATTCATATCATCATTAACTCATTAAACTTTCACTCAGTAAACTAACACTCACAATGCTATAAATTTATTAGACTGTATTGTATGGGTCTCACAATCACATCAATTCATTAAATACACTAATAATAATATTTCATTCATAAAATATAATTTTTTTAAAATACTTATTATTTACATTTAAATTAAAAATATATATAATTATTTAAATTTCTATAAAAAATATATTTTTAATAATTAATTATTTAAAAAATATATTTTTGAATTATTTATCTAAAATATTAAAATTTAAATATCACTAATAGTTATTTTAAATAATTATTTAAAAAATATTTGTTAAGAGTTTTTAAACTATTTATTTATTTTAAAAATTATATATATTATTTATTTTTAAAAATAATAATTTATTTATATTTAAAATTAAAATTTATTCTTAATAATTTTTAAAAAGTATTATTCAAAATTTGAATATATATATTTATTTATTTATTTACAAAATATATTATATATCCATTATTTAAAAATAATTTTAATTTTATTTTAACTTAAGATAATTTTTTATTTTATAAATTAAAAATAAATATATTTTAATTTTTTATTTGAAATATTAATTTTAAAATTATTTATCAATTTTAATTATTAAATATATATATATATATATATATTTTTATTTATTTACAAAATATAATACATATCTATTATTTAAAAATAATTTTAATTTTATTTTAACTTAAGATAATTTTTTATTTTATAAATTAAAAATAAATATATTTTAATTTTTTATTTAAAATATTAATTTTAAAATTATTTATCAATTTTAATTTTTTATATATATATATATAATTCTATATATTAGGGCTGCAGCCTTCCGTGCCCTACCTTTTACTAAAAAAAAAATTTAAATAAAAAATTAAAAAAAATACTCACCAAACGCTTGATAAAGATCAAGCCCTTGGTGATTATAATTGGCATCAGACGCCCAACAATGGACGTCTGAGCGTCTGACGCCAATCTGGGACATTAAACGCCACGTAAGCGCTCAATGCCCAGCATTAGGAATGCCCTTACGTACTTGGGTCTCAAAAGTTATATATGCTACTGTGGTTAGGTACAATAAATGCGCCATACAAGTAACAACCTGTCCAAGGAAGAATAACAACGGGTTATGTAACGAACCTCCCCAACACCCAAATGAGCCAACGCAGCTTGGGTAAAACATCGAATTAATTTAAACAAACTTTGAAAAGTATTCTGGCTTCATGCAACAAAGAATCAGTTTCCCGAGGTTTCTTCATTTAGAATCTACTAAAAAAAAGGTTAAAAATATGCATGATTAATAAAATCTCAATGTCTGCTCAAATCAAAATTAGATTAATTGCCATCTACCATGTGGAAAGGATGTAGCACAAGATATTGAACTTGAGACCAATGAACACCAGTAGCTACAGGATCATTTAATAGCTGAAAAAAAAAAAAAAAAAAAAACTCTATCCAAGCACAAGGACAGGACATGTCTCTAGATCAAAGGACAAAACACCTCCCAAGCCTCAAAGAAAGCGTACCGTTATGAAGCCAACCATATGAATTCATCCGATCAATAAATGTAAATCTTACACAGATATAAAAATATACAAATGCAAGTCAATCCAATCCTGTCCTTCCTACTTATTTCACTCATTCACTGAGTAGGCAGAACGCAGACAGCACGTAAGCAAAATGACCAAGCAAAAGGACAACCATAAAAAAAATTTCCAACAATGCTCCCCATCCTTTCCCCATCCCTTTCATGTCCTTATAACAGAACATCCCCCTCCCAAACAAGAGAGTCTATCACATCCCAGATTCCAGATTTTTGGTGAGAGTATTAACTACCAGCAAAAGCACCACGTTTAAGAAATTAAAATAACGGACAAGATTGGAACATAATATTACAAGACAACCTAAAATCATATCTTCTCCAGAATAAAGTTTTAAATGGATAACACAGTTTAGGGTAAACAAGGAAATCAAGCAAAAGTCACCACCACAAAACAAAGCTCAATCTCCTAGAGTGTATAAAAATACCATTTGTTCCTCACTTTCAGCATATAGGGCATACCCATGCTAAACCTGGGTAACAAAAATTAATACAAAGTACAAATGATACAGAAATGAAAGAATATTGACAGCCAGGATATATATATAGAGAAGAATAGCTTTGATATGTTGGATTGAGACAGAGACCAACCATTTTATTTTGAAGCTAAAAAGCTAAACTGCCTATCGAGCTAAAAGTTGGGGCAAATATCAAGCTCAGACCTCAAATTCTGCAGATACTAGGAAAGCAACTAAAAATGATGCTCGTTGGGATCAGTTAGCTGCATCCCGGCTGTAGAATGCATCTAAGGTCTTTGCTGGAATACGGTGCAGAAGCTCGCGCGGGAAGATACGAAGCAGCGTCCATGCCAAATCCAGCGACTGAAAGATGTTTCGTGTGTCATATGCTCCTTGTGTTACAAACTTCCTCTCAAATTTGTCAAGGAACTCAAGATAGAGCTGTTTTCATAAGAGAAGATTACTGTCATTGGTCAACTTATAAGAAACAATAAAATCACCAACAAGAAGTACATTCATCTGTCATAGAGAAAGAGAGAGACCAGATCCTCAGATGAAAGTGCTTCTTCTCCGACCACGGCTTTCATTGCTTGCACATCCTTCCCAATCGCATAATTTGCATACAGCTAAACCAAAGAGGATTAGTGAGGACTGAAACTTCAATAGCAGAAACGGCTGACAGGGTACCGTAACTAACCTGATTGGACACGTCAGCATGGTCTCTACGAGTCATTCCCTCGCCAATAGCGCTCTAACCAGGTTAATCAAGAAAACAATTCAATCATATTACATGTATAAGACTAGTAAAGTAGACATGCCACAACTATAATGAGCTTCAATTTATGCTAGCTCCACCACAGTAAACATACCTTCATCAACCGAGACAATGATGGGAGGACATTAATTGGAGGATATATCTATTTAGAAGCAACAGAAGAGAAAAATATCAGTCATAGAAGCAAGGGCGCCTGCTTACGAAACTTTGCAAAGTAAGACTGAACATAGCAACTGTTGCTATAGTTACAACTCAAAGCCAATAAACAGTAGTCATAGCAGTAGTAATTTAAAAGGCTAATGCAGATTTCTCGACTAACTTATCCAAGGTAATCCCACAAAACAAGTAAAGATGAAAACCCTGTTGGATTGATTTCCCCATTCAACAAGTGGCTGAAAATAATCATAACCAAAACATTTTGGGTCACAAGTATGCTTGACCTGGATACAGACTCACTTTCCAAGTTACACTTCCACGCATCATTTCAGCCCTCTAATATACATGTAAACGAACTGCAGATGTTATGACCATACCTGTCGATTATGGAGCTGCCTATCAATGTAGATCTGCCCTTCAGTAATATAGCCAGTAAGATCAGGGGTCGGGTGAGTAATATCTGATCAATGAAAGACAACTAGTTAAAATAAGGTCAACAGAATAAGAGCCGAAGTAAAATGTCAGGAGATTATCAATTAGAAAAAGGGAAATGCCAGAGTACCATCATTAGGCATTGTTAAAATTGGAATCTGAGTGATTGAACCCTTTCGTCCTTCAATACGCCCGGCACGCTCATAGATCGTTGCAAGATCAGTATACATATAACCAGGATATCCACGCCTACCTGGAACTTCCTCTCGAGCAGCAGACACCTGGGACCAAATGGATAATTCAGTCACTCAACTGATGTTACTAGAAGAAACTGTTAAGGACGCGCAAAATTGCAAAGCAACTTCAACTAGGTACTTAATGAAAGAAGAGAATTCAAATTTCATTCTACACACTTAAGATGATTTCCAACCATCAGGCACTTGCAAAAATTTTAAAAAGAATATTAGAAGGCCATTCAGATTTGCTTTATTAAAACTAACAAGCAGTGTTATAAAGGTCACACCTGGGCAAACAACTAGTTTGTCACTCAGAATATTAACAACTAAATTGAATAGGTATAAGCAAACAGAGCTCTTTGAAAGATCTAATATTAACAGGGTTTGTGTAAGTATATAAACCATAAAATTAATTTTCCTCCATCTACGTGGTTGTATGACTTATAACATTGACATTCTTTATAATCTAAAATGCTACACTTAAATTTCCATTATGCAAGTTATCATTTTCTTTTTCCTAATTTCTAGTTCTGATCTTCTATTTGCTGCAAATATTTTAAGTACTACATCAAACAAGGCCCTATAACTCAATGACACTTCTACTAGATGTCACAACTTATCTTATTTTGAATTTAATGTTCTGGTTGTATAACTTAAGAATTTTGTTCACAATGCCTAGGCACATTCTCAACAAAACAGGGCCAGTCACCAAGGCGTCTGACAGAGTGTTGTTATTAATGGTCAGAAACAAAAGATAATAAGAGCTATAGGAGATTTCACATGGTCTAGGTGAGCATCAATGTATGTATTTACAATTTCTTCTCAAAAAGTTAACTGGGTCTTACCTTCAATTGGATGAATAAATCACATAATATATTAAAGTGAGGCAGAAAAAGCAGGTGACTAATGAACTTTCAGGTTATTTAAAACTGGATGACAATTGTAAAACACTAAAAGACAAATCACTGGGCCACAACTAACAAGAGAGAGACAGTAGAAAGACAAGCAATATACAGATATCCAAACAAGCTGAGTTTCATGCTGTCAGAAAAAGTTACAGTCAACCACCTACCTTGATAACATAACACAAAAGACCCAACCAACAAAATAAAAAAATTCGTACCTCACGAAGAGCATCAGCATAAGAACTCATATCTGTTAGTATGACTAGAACATGCTTTCCACATTCATAAGCTAAATATTCTGCAGTGGTAAGAGCAATTCGAGGAGTAATAATGCGCTCAATGGTGGGATCATTAGCCTGTGCAAAAAAGCACATCAAGAAAGGAAAACTTTAATCCATGCCCAGTAAAAAAATCAAGACACCAATATGATTTCACTTGAAAAATGTATATCTAGACAATGATATAAAAACAAATGTAAATGAACATGAGAAAACCAACCAATTAGAATTACCAGATTTAGGAAAAGAGTCACTCTCTCCATAGACCCATTTTCCTCAAAATCACGCTTAAAGAACTGTGCAGTCTCCATGTTTACTCCCATAGCTGCAAAAACAATAGCAAAATTGTCCTCTTCTTCCTCCTGTCAATTTCACAAATTTATAATGAAGAAAATTACACAGATATAAATCTAAGAGCTCTGTGTCAAATAGAATGCAGAAAAATAAATGCCTTTGCATTTGATATATTAAATTATCAAAGTGAAACAAAGCAACAAACTAGCCAAAAATTGAAGGACAACAAAAAAATAACTTGGCACCAGCCAGGCAGCTGAGAGGTGAATCAACTTCAGGCACTTCAACTCATTCAAAATTAAGCATCTTTTTCATGGGCCTCCAAAAGGTAATTATGATCATAGCAAAGTTTTTTGCCTTTAAAGGGAGGCAAAAAATTTACAGTCATTGCATCAAATTAATCAGGTTACTAACTAGATCCTGACAAAAGCCATAGATTGTTGAACATCTAGCTTTATCAAAATGTCTAGCGCCATCAATTTGTAAACACGTAAATTACGATTCTTTCAGGCATATGGTTTGGCCCACCTCCAAGAGATTTCCAGTCTTCTCCAGCCGCTTTACAAGACCGGCCTGACGACATATCTGAGCTGCAATTTCATTGTGAGGAAGACCAGCAGCAGAAAAGAGGGGGATCTTCTGGCCTCGAGCAATTGAATTCATGACATCAATGGTTGAAATCCCTGTCTGAATCATTTCTTCAGGATAGGTTCTCTCACTGGGGTTGATTGAACTTCCTGAAAAAAGCAGTAACAATAATGAAGAAAGTTATAAGATAAGACGAGACAACAAAATATGTGAGGTGCACTAGCTAACTAAGGACAATTCCAACTCACCATTGATATCCAAGTAAGCCTCAGGCAGAACTGGGGGCCCATTATCAATGGGTTTCCCAGATCCATTAAATATGCGTCCAAGCATATCTTGTGAAACAGGAGTTTTCAGGACCTGCAACAGGAGATTTGCAGAAGAGTGAGGGAAGTAGTCATTAAAACATAAACAGCGGTTTCCAACTACTGAAGGTCCAAAGTATGACAAGCTGAATTTTCAAGGTAAACAGAGTCTAAAATAACAGATGCTCAGACAAATGGAAGTAGTTCCTGTCATGTATAATTGAGAGAAAGCTGAATGCAACCTTAAGAATATCTTTTCACCTGTAGAAGCATGTTTTAGATATTTCCCATCCCATGCAAATGTCAATTCTAAAGAAGCTTGCTTTCCATGTGGTATATCAATGTGAGGACATTGAATTACGTTGATCACAATTCTCAACCCAATTTTCCTACTTCTACAGTCCACTTAACTATATACCACATAACCAGGGTTTGACATGGGGATTTAAAGGGGATGTTGACTCCTTCGCTGACCCATCACCAATTGAGGAATGTTTCTGCATATCACACTTCAACGGCAATTGGATCGGCAAACAATGATCAAAGGTACATAGATTTGCAGATCTTTTGGTTTTTCCAACATCTTTTCAGTACCTCAATCAAAAGTCTAAAGAAATAGATGAATAAGCTATAGTCAGTTAAAGTTATAAATCACTTACTTTACAGAATAGAGAAACTAATTTCCCAATAGAACTAGTTTACTAAATAATTAACCAATAAATGGCATTCAACAGCATTGGATGAAAAATTGGTGATAGAAAAACGATAAAAGATATTGGCTTTTGTAGATTTTCTTCCATTTTTCCTACACCTTGTAAAAACTTGAATGAAAAAGGTTACAGCCATTACCATTAATGAGGTAAGTATTTTAATGATTGACCAATCAAATGATGATTCATTAATTAGATAAATGACTGGTCAATAGGTTAAATGAATAGCTTATTCAATCTCTAAATGAGAACATCTATGTGTAGTAAAAGCCATTTATTAACACCAATTGACTAATCAGTCATCTAATTCACTAAACCAACTAATAGATACAACAATTAAACCCCGTATCTTTATTGGCAAACTAATTCACCCATTTAGTTAAGTGACTCATAACGTTAAATTAACATTTCTCTTTTTTTAGACCCTATTTCAAACGATTATAAAGAGCATCAGAAGGAAGGGAACTTAGGGGAGACCTATGGAGCTCAATACCTATGATCCTCATCCAAATAAACAAAAAACGGACAATCATAGAACTCACACCTAGTTCGAAGGGAAGTAGTGCTTTTGTCCAATTCTCGAAGAATTCATTATCTTTTCTTTCCATTTCCCTTGCGTCTCTTTTGAGTCTATCTATTTTCTCCCTCGTCTTACAAATAAACAAACATGGAAGGATTTTCTTGGGTGGATTCTTCTTCTTCAACCCCTTTTGTTTCAAACGTTTTTTTTATACGTTCATTTGTTCTTTGGTAGCACAATGCCTTGGTGTGTTCTCCCAAAGGGACAAACTCACACTGCGTGCATTGCGTTGGGTTAGTGTTCAATAAGGGGTCCTAATTATACAATAATTAGTACCCCCATACTTCACCCAAACCTATTCTATGATTCAAGAGATTCTTTTTTATTCGATGATATATTAAGATCCTATTTTTTGTTCAATTGATATTTTTCTTTTCACTAAACGACCCGAAGGATTGCTCGAGGCCAGATGATTAGAATACAATCTAGAAGATCTGGTCGAATGGTAGAAACATCTACTAGAGCTTTGACCAACCACCAACTGTCAATTCCGCTTTAGGGCCACCCCTTACTCTACCATTATTATAAGGCTACAATCATGTACTTTTTTATCTTCTTGTAGACCATTAGAATAATTTTTAGGTTGTGCAAACAGAAAAAAAAAAAATGATTACTTTCAGTTGCATAAGTGTGAAACCAAGTGGATTAATTTTTTTTCACATACTACCTCTCCCCCACTATTATTTCATATCATCCTCTTCTCATAGTTCATAGATATTTGATTAATCGATAGATATATGTACTTGGTGCCCTGCCCAAGCAAGAGACCCAAGTCCTAATAACCCCACTAAGTGGTGATTCAACATAATTTCTATATCTTAGAACCAATTTAGATCCCTCCCACTCGTTGCCCAGAGCCTTGACTTGAGCATTATACAAGTGCTTAAGGCATGTCTAGTCCACCTCTTTACCACAACTTATATATAAATAAGGCAAGGCTTGGAAGCAAGCCACCACAAGCCTAGTTAAAACCTAAGTAGGGTGCTCCTTATTTCATGTAGTGTAGTCAAGCTTTGTCCTCTCGAAGAAAAGACCTTCTGCATGATGATAGTAGAGTTATTGATCTGATCTCGCACACGAGAGAAAGAAATGACAGACGAGGGTAGCTTGTCGGCTCATATGAAGATTCAATCACTCATGGACGATTTCTCGTTCAACATCCCTTTCAATGGGGTTCGAAGAAAAAAAAAATTCTCTTTTCCTTAGCAAGTATGATCCAACATAGGTGATCCGAGGATCATCTTCGTCTCTGAGGTCAACAGGCTCTATTGGCTCTACAATTGGTGAATCTCAACTCGACAAATCTCTCTTTATGGAGAATTTGGATGGAGCCTTGCTTGGAAATGTTTATTTTCCATTTGCATTGCGCCCCACCAAATCAATGTATCAAATAACAATGGGATACCATTATCCCAATAGTTAGACCATTCTTTGATTTAAATTCTCTATTCCTAATTTGAATTGCTGAGGTATAGAAAATACAAGGAATAATGACCAACCAAGGCATGAAAATACCAATAAAGATTTCTTAACTTTCCATATAGATGTATGGAAGTCTACACATATAGGCTAAACATTACAATATTTCATGTTAGTGACACCACAAGGTTATAAAGGACAGAGCTATTTGAGATTTCCTATGCAATAAGGCATGCGCTACTACAACGAAGTTTTGAGAGTTCTGAAAGAAGCTTAAATCTCAGTACCCATGTGTTGAGAAGGGGAACTGAACTACATGACATCCAAATTCCCATTGTTCCTAAACCTCAACGGTTAGTTTATTACATGATTGATCATAGATTCAAACGCTACCCAAAAGATTTAATTCATCATAAATTCTTTAATTCAGAATGAAAGGGCTAGTTTTAATCATTAGGAATGAGAATTCATTCCTTGTCTTTGTTTTTATTGCATTTTCTAACCCATCATATTACATTCTATTTTGTGAAATTTGGGATTCATTTTTAGTAACTCCATGTAAATCTAGGATAATCCTATGTTCTATAGCTCTAGACTAGTTCTATATAAATAAACAATTAAGAACTTCCAAATGTACTAGCTAGTACAATCGATGCATCAAAATATATAATCATTGATTCTCTTGATAGGCCACAATCACCAAGATCAAATATATTCACATTAATGACAAATAACAAATTTTACTATGCTACTAACACTTGTGCTCACTCAACCATTTAGCCAGGCCTAGTTGATGAAGCGTTGTGGATAATAAAACAAAAAACATGGGCATATGCCTCATACAAAACTGAGCATGAAAACCAAATGATTTGAAAGATTCATGTTTGGTTTGGGAAGGATGATAACATTTTGTAAAGGATACTTTCATTAAGTGACTTATTTTGAATACTACTAAAAATTCACAAGAACAATGTGGAGGCCATTGAACAGTGGAAAAAGAGCAATCATGATTGTAAAAAGTGGAACTAGAAGTTGATGAATATAGATCTTAATATTAGTATTGTTAAGGCCTCGCATAGGCCCTAGGACAAAGGAAATAGACTAGGCCCCATGCCTTGGCCTTGGAAGGGGTTCCCTTGCAAAAGTTTAAAAAAAAATCAAGGCATCTATGAAACTTTTTCTTATTTTCAACCAAAAGCCCCTCAACTCCTAATGTTAACCATCTAAATCTTAAACCTTAGTGACATTAAGTTAGTCTCTAATTTCGACAACATTCAATAAACAAATTCCAATGACATATTGACACTAAATAAATTTCCACCTTTTTCATCCCATCAATGATGTGCTTCCTCTTTCATTTAATACCATTCACAATAAAATAATGAACACACTTATACATAATTACATTTATGATTACTACTTTATTTGTATTATTAAATCATATCAAATTACATAAATAAACACGTTTTTTATTATTATTATTATTATTATTATTATTATTATTATTATTATTATTATTATTATTATTATTATTATTATTATTATTATTATTATATGCATCCATATATGTGTAGAGAACCTATGATTAAATAGACAAAGTTTATAGGGATCTCTACACAAATATTTCATATGCAACCTAAGGCCAGCCTAGCCTACAAAAGGTATAATACTTAGCAACAAATGTCTGTTAAATTCTTATCAATCAAAATGAAGAGCTATCAAGGATCAAGCACAATTTCATCGAATTTGAAATTTTTGGCTGTTGAACTAGAGTCTAATTGTATATATATATATTCAACAAAACATCGAAGATTTCGATGAAATTCGTGAAAAATTCGAAGATTTCGATTAATTTTGGTGAAATTCGTGAAATACATAAGTAAATAATATAAAATTTTTAACATGTATGATAGACGTTAAATATTGTTAATGTTAAAATACGTGTTTGAAACCATTATATTTAAACTTTTATATGTAAAATGTATCGACTTATATTTTTTCATCATTTTTGATAAAAATTATACATATTTTAGCATTTACACAATATTTTTTGAACTTTTCTAAGTCAGCAAATTTTTACAAAAAAAACTCTCTCAAATTTCTCAAACTATTTGAATTAATTATGATTTTCGAAGGCAAAGTTTGAGGCAAAGTCGAATTTTCATTCAATGTCAAAGATAATACACATGCTTGAGGGTGACACTAGAGATTGGTGAACTTTAGTAATGAGTACACAAGGCATAGTATGGATTTGGGACAAGTTTAAGCCATGGCTCAAAAATTCTTCGAAATTCAGTGAACTTTTTAAATTATTTCCCTTTTTTCGATCATCAAAGTGGGAAGTCAATGTAAAATTAGAAGATACAAAAATTCACTGAAATAATTTACAAAGTTCCAAAATTTTAACAATGTTTGATACACTTTGTTAAAATTTCTATTCTTTTAATTCAAAAATGCAAAACACTCAATAAAATTATGACAAAATTGGATGAAATTCAACAAACAAGTTTAAAAAAAAGCTATTTTATCAATAAAAATAAAAAATACTAATAATCATGTATTATTTTCAATTATATCAACCAACATTGCAATATAAATTCTAAAATTTTCACAAGATAAAGAATAATAAATTATTTAATATGTTTTACCAAAAAGATAAAAAAGAAGCAAATAAATAAATAAATTTAAAAATAAGGTAAACGCCTGAAAATAAATTATAATGTTCTCAAAGTTATTTTGTTTTAGTTAACGTTATAAGATAAGATTTAAAAACTACACTTAAAAAATAAATTAATAAACTACTCCCTATAGCCCATGTGCCAGCTGCAAAGACGCAAAAAAAAAAAAAAAAAAAAAAAAAAAACAATTACAATTACAACCATTACCATTCTCGAGAGAAAGTAGGAGAACATCAAGAAGGATTTTTCTTGTAGATCTTCTCCATAAATCAAGTGGACATGATTTTATTTAGGTTATTGTAGATCATTTGATGAAATCCACCCACTCTTTACTGATGAACATTGGAGATAATGTGAATAAGTTACCCAAGTTATATGAAATTGAGATAGTTAGATAGCACAATATGCCAAATGGATACCATCAAACAAAAATTTGAGGTTGAGGTTTACCTCGAGGTTCTAGCAAGGTTTGAAAAGACAGTTAAGTACCAGATTAACATCTCAACACAAACCTTCCAACTTCAAACAAACAATTATTTTGAGAGGCTGATTTTGAGTTTGGAAGATATGTTCAAAATTTATATTCTACAAGCTTGTGGCAACTAGGAGAAATGTCCACGTATGTGAGTTTGCGTTCAACAATCGCTTCCATGGTAGTATCAATATGGCTCCTTTCATGGCTGTGTAGATAACCAATGTGATGAACAAGGAGATGTCATGTTGTTGGGGTCAAATTTTGCACGAGAACACGAAAAGAAAATTAAAAGAATTGGGCAACATTTGACAACATCCAAAGACAGAAAGATCTATGTTGATAATTGCTGAAGGTTGAGAGTTTAAGGCGAGTGACCATGTGTTGTTCAAGTTCTCCCTGTTGAAGGGTCAAACAAGCATCAAGATTGAAGGCAAGCTTGCCCTACAGTTCATTGAGGCCAATTGAAATTTTAGAGCAAGTTGGTCTTGTTGCCCATGCCTTGCCCCCTCAATTAGTAACAATACACTGTGTATTTCATGCTTCAATGCAAAGGAGATTAACATGACCCTTTTCACGTGTTACATGGGCAACACAACAACTTGAGATAGGATAGGACTTATAATGAGAAGCCTACTCAGTACTCAAATCCTTGACCGAAGTTCAAAAGCTTCAAAACTGTGAGATTCTAATGGTCAAGGTAAAGTTGCAATTTTATGGTCAAGAATAATTCACTTGGAACATGGGGACTAAACAATGGAGCCTTTCTCAAAGTTCATGTGTTCAACTAAGCCTCAATTTAACTTTCAATACGCAATTTCTTTAAGTTGGGTGCGATGTGATACCTTGAGAATTTTCTTCACTTGGCACATGTTCCGTTCATGTTGATATCCAACTCTAAGTGTCTACAGTTAATGAATTGAATGTCTGCTTGTATAATTATTGCTATGTTATGCATGTAATTTATAAATTGCACATGGGCCTTATTAAAATGAACATCAATTATATCTTTACACATGGGCCATTAATATACAACTATAACGTTATAACTAGTATACAAATGTGTAAGTATGAACACGTGAGTGCACTAAATGGCCAAGAGCCATATGGTTAAAGAAGGATTTGAGCATATAGTTGGCATAATTTTAGAACATGAACTAGCACTTGGCATGGTTAGTGCATGTGCTCATTTTCGCTTTAGTGGGAATGTTTTCTTGTGAATTTTGAGAACAAAATAAACAAAAGAGAAGGGAAAGAAAGAAAAAAAAAAGAAGGAACAAAAGAAAAGGAGAGAAGTAGAGAAAAAATCTTGTTGCATCATTTTGCATTAGAAGCTAGATCTCTTTGACCTATGGCTGGATCAAGGTAAAATTTGCCAGCTAGTTTATCCTTGATATCTTTAAATTCTGGTTGGTGGAGATCTAATCTTTATCGAAGTTTGATAATAAGCAAGGTTGTCAAAGCAAGAAGCCGGTGGTAGGGGTTATAACTTACGTAGATTAAGCAAGCCTTAGGTGATGCGTCAAAAATTTATTTAGAGATCTGATCACGTTCCAATCCAATGCATACTTCAATGTTACTCTCCCATCATTGTAGTAATTGTGGTCTAATGAAAGTTCTCTTTCCAATTCAAAGGGATGAGTTGATAGTAGGATATGCCAAAAGCACCCACACTTGACCCAACTCACTACAATTTAAGGTTAACATCATCTCTTATTCTCCCTCTTGATAAACAACTAAGTCCAAATATGTAAAGTTTACAATCATTGTTTTGTTTCGTTTTTGTTTTTTTTCCAAACAGAAACATCCTTGTTTGGTTTTACTGCCAGCATTTCTCCTTTTAGAAAAAATATATTTACAGATTCAGTCTTCAGCTTATTAATTTTGAACATTAAGGATCCTCAATTCTCTTTTCAAACATCTAACATAGCATTGACTCCAGAGATTTACCCTTACAACTAGTAAAATATCATTAGCAGAAAATAAACCCATAAAAAAATCTCATCAAATATATTCAACTGTTCATAATTAGTGCAAGAAGACAGAGATTTGAAGTCATCCTAGCTGCTGCTGGTTTTATGATTGGGCCCTCACAAGTTTCTCTTTCGATATTGGTTATTCATACGTCTCCATAAGAAAAAAGCTTGAAGTCAATCCTTATCGTAAGTTTTTTTGTTTTCTAAAATTCAGGACTGTTACTACTAATATCTTTGCACACACCAAAAAGAGCCACGGTTTCTCCTAATTGTCTCCTATTTACTACAGCAACAAAAACTCAAACTATCACAATATTTATTCTTTTTTCTACTTCTTCTTCCAAGCGCAAGATAACCCCAAGGGGTTGTGTGTTTTTTCTACCGATTGGAGCCCTCCCTTCACTGCCCCCATGGGGATGGTACCTACACGTCCAATTTTTAAACGGGGGAGTCCTATAGGAACCTGTTGAGAAAGAAAGCAGTTTCATGTCTCATCTAAAACATAGTGAAAGTCACCAAGAAATTTTACTAAAATTTCCTTATTGGAAGGTTAGCAAACTAATCTAATTTAATAATCACGATGTCTAATCATGTGTGTTTCCACGTGAGAAATCTACTTTGATTGCAGAACATGGAAATCTACAAAAATTAAAGCATAACACCAACAAAATAAACAAGGTAAGATATTCTGCGTAAAAACAAGATGAAGAATACAAATTCAACGAACTGAGCATAGGTTCCATACATCCCCAGTAAATTGCACAGTTGTGAATTTGTTGTCAATTCCAGAAGTCCCCTCAAAAACCTGGCAAAAATAATAACAGAAACTTCATGTGTTTAGATCAAACAGAAAGAATCTTCTAAATATCTATATGAAAAGTATAAAGCGCTTGATTTTGAAAATCAACAAGTTAACGCAAACTACGTGTTCTTCAAGACCATTAAATTCATGTGGTTGGATTAAAAGATATATAATCTTCTAAATATCTACATGAGAAGTATGCATATAAAGCCTTGGAAGACCAACAAGTTGAAGGCAAATATGGGTTCTTCAAAACCATCAACTTCATGTGTTTAGGCTCAGATCAAACGCTTACCAACGTACTTGAAAAAGAGGACTGGATATTAAATAGACAGTTCAAAGGCAAAAATCTTTGTACATAAATGCAAATAAGTGACTGCATTGACAAAGAAAATGCCTAATGCATGCATAGTCAGTGAATAGTTCCAAGAGCTTATGCAAAGACAATCCAGGATAGAAACACATGCAACTAATGGAAGACACCATCATAGACACAGGACCAAAAAACACTGGAAACCAGTAAACTGCAACTGTACACTACTGCTTCAAAGATTTTATAATCTAAGATTCAAAGCTGTTGAAATGATCATCAATCAATAATCAGGCTGCCAACGAAAGTTGTGACATATGGCCATCCACTAATTCTCCTAAAATCATGAAAATATGTTATAGAATAATGTGAACAGGAGAAACAAGGACAGGACTGCTGCCTCTGGGAAGAGCAAAAGTGCTTGCTACAAACACTCAAGCCATAGCAGCAGCAATCAGAGATTGGAATATGACATAGAAAAACGAATGTAATAAATGCAGCGGTATTATCTAGATATCTCATTCACTCCGTCAACTTCAACCTCATAATGACCTCATTAAATACAAAGTTTATAGGTACAAGAACCAATAAACTGATATGAAAAATCAACAGATAAGGAAATGGTGCAATAACCTGTACAACTGCTTTCTCCCCATCCACTTCCAAAACCTGACCACGTCTTATTGTTCCATCTCCCAGACGAATATTAACAATCTCCTGAAATTTGGGACCCTGCAACAATCAACAAGCTAAAATTAGTCACAGCACTAGTTGATATACAAGAACATCCAACACAAAAGCATATAACTTGCACTTGACATAAGTACAATACAAAAATCCAAAATACAAAAGGTGGTAGAAATGAACAAATCTACCTTAACTTTCTCTAAGATAACAAGTGGTCCTGCAACTCCAGAAACAGTTCTGTACTCTGCAAACATATAAATAGGAGAAGTTCGCATATTTTTTCAGAGCCACAACCAAAAAATTTAAAATTTTTACATGAACCAAATTTATGGAGTTCCAAGAATCAAATTCAGACACAAATTGCCAACGAAAGAATAATTTTGACTAAGGCCTGAAGAAGATAATTAACTAAGACTCAATACCTAGAAACACTTACAGTTCATCAAACCTAAATTTTGCAGATCAATTGATTATTTGTTTAAGAAAAGACATAGATCTTATATGAGATTTATAAATTGCCTTCCAAAGAATTTCAGCGTATTGAGATGCCATTATAAAGCTCAAGGAAAACTGATACACAAAATTTGACAATGTTTCAGGATCTTACTCTAAGACAACAGCTAACGCACCATAAAGCTGAAAAAACTTGTGAACCACATATAAATTACATCTTTATTACTCAGAAGCATGTCATAATAGCATTTCACCTTATTGCATCAATTCCTTTAATATATACGTATCTACAAGGTCGAGTTTCTAAGAAGCAAAATCAAGACCAAATGAAACCAAGCATGTTTGTTTATCTCCATTTCAAACCAAGCAACAAAAATCTCACCAGAATGTGCTAAAGAATGATGTAGATCTTTAAGAAAATAAAATCTTAAATGAACATCAGATTCATTGAGACGCTACATTCAATACAATGATATTATTGATAACAATGTCTGTTCCCACACCGATACATACGCAAAAACTTTAGAAGTAGGAAACTTTAAAACAGAATGATTCGATCTAAAGGCACGGTTCAACTTACCCATGCCTATCTCAAGCGACCCCTCCTCCATATCTACTTGTTGAACTCCCATCTTTAGCTGATAGAAGCAGAAAATTATCAGATAATAAATACGGATATGCACAGAAAACACTGAATATCCAGCCACTCACGACTTTCTATAGGATCAAAACAGGACGATACTCTGTTGCATAAACTAACCAATAAACTAGTTAAAATCGCAAGCCAAAGCTTTCTATGACAAGCCAAAGACTAGTAATTATCAGCGGAAATCAACAACAAGTTCCAGAACTTCATGATATCCCAAAAATCGTCCAGTATAATCATTGAAACCCTAAAACCGCAAGCTTTCTTCCCGATCTAGACAGTTTCGCTATCAAAACTTAAAAACGAATCATGGAAAGATTAAATGAGAAGTGGTAAACCGAATAGAAACTGCGAATCTAACCTAATCAAATCCCAACCAGAACCTCAGAATCGAGGCTTTACCACAGAAACCCCAAAGATCGGACATTCTTAGCTCAGGATTTCCACCTAAAATACCCTACCAGAACTTCAAAACCAATCGCGCCAATTCGACAGTAAGAAGAAAATAAAACTCGGTATAATTACAATCGATGTATAGAAATTAGCCAGACCTGAAGAGCGCGTAACGGCCGAATGCGCGATGAAGATTTGCAGAGAAATGAAAGTCAGAAGAAGATTGGAAGGGGCGAATTGAGACGAACTTACTGTGTTTTTTGATCTGAAAGAGACCGAGAGAGAGATCTGATGAATCAAACGGACGCCTTTCGCATCTGTCTCACTGATATATCCTCGCTGTCATGTTTTCTAAATTGTAAAATCTTTTATTAAAAAAGTGAGATGATACAACGCATCAACCGTACGTACGAGAGAGAGTCTCGTTATCCTGCATTAATCCAATCTTTCCAAAATTATTTGTAATTAGTTTTTTAAATCATTATATTAGCAGCAAATAAAAAGTATATTCTCATTAAGCAGATTTTTTAGATCCATCGGGACGCGAAGCTGGTGGAGTGTAGGCATGCGGTTATGTGGCACGTTCAAAATGCAATAGGGTAAAAGTTCAAAATGCAACCACCTCGTATACAGCTCAATCAATGGTCTCACTATCACTGAAGGTTTTACCTCCTTTTGTACGCTCAGTTAATTTTTTTACCCCTTCCGTCAAACTCTAAAGTTCCATTAAAAACTTAAAGATGTTTAATTTCATTACGGGTGATGATAGGAGGTAAGACTTCCATAAATAATTAAGATTGGGACGTACACAAGGTAATTTAGCAAAAAATCATTAACAAATAGCCTTTAGTGAAGTTAAACATTTTAAGTTTTAAATAAAAGCTTCAAATGATCTTAGAGTTTCGTGGAGGGAGGGCAAAAATTAATCAAGCATCTGAAACAGGGTAAGACCTTCATAGATATAGTTGGGGACCATTGATGGAGATGTGTACAACGTGGCTTAGGAAAAAATCACAAAATCGTTTATAGGCGAAGATAGGACACGACGGTTATTGATTAACCTCAATTAAAAACCTAAGGTTTTTTTTTTTCGAAGTTTAATAACTATGACCCTCTTTGAAAAGGAGGCTCAGTTGAAAGTGCACGACTCTTTTTGATATCTGAAATAAAGCGATAAATCGAAACTTAGTTTGAAGATTTTGTATCATATCCATAACATATCTTGAAGATATGTTTTGAAGTTGCCAGCACAATTGTCCATAGACATATTTTTTCTTTTTGTCTCTACCATCTCACACCATGAACATGCCAAATACCCATATGCCTACACCCCACCAGCTTTGTGCGCTAACATGGTGCTAATCTGCCTAAGATTTGCCTATATGAGGTTATATTTCTTTATTTACTTAAATAAAAAAAACAAAAAAGAATCAATCTGAAGTAATTTTGGGGGAAAATCCTGAATTTTTTGGTATTAGGACGTTCCTAAATATGGATTTTCACATGATTAACTTAATTAACTAAAATTATATCACAAATTACTTAAGTTTTTATAGTGACCGTTCATATCGATAGTTATTTGACAATTTTATTTTCAATAATATAAAAAAGAACTTTTTCATTATTTTTTTTTGAAAAATTTGAACGTATTACCTTCCATTCAAATGTTACTTTTATCAGTTTTTTCTTTTATTATACACTTTTAAGGTTACTGGGACCAAATCAATAAGTGTTTTTTTTTTGGTCTTTTAGAACACTAAAATCAATTTCTTTATAGAGAATCCCTGAATTTGTCAAAATCTTGTTAAATGTCTCTAGGAATGTTTGCTCCTTTAAATTGAAACCTTTTGTCTCCATGAACTAATCTTACAAATCTTATTTCAGGCTATTGAGACCAATGCAACGTTTTTTTGCTTAACACTAATGATCAGTAGCATTTTTTATCTTTTTAAATGAGACTATTACTTTAAAATGAACTAGAAACCCTTATAAAATTATTCTGAGGCTATTGGGACCAATTCAATAGTTTCTTTTCTTTCTTTCCTTCTTTTTTTTTTTTTTTTTTTTTTTTGTCCAACACTTGGAAGGAGTCCCTATATTCTTATAAGAACTCTCAAAACATATGAATTTCGCTCAAACACTCTAATGAATTTTTGACACCCCAATTATATATATTTTTGGTTTAAAATGAATTAAACGCCTTACAAAACCTGTTAAAGGCTACTAAAACCAATATGATCATTTTTTGTCTAATACATTGAGCAAGTCCTCTTATATTTTTTGAAACCCTCTAAACCTGTTCTTCACATGGATTGATGAACTTTTTGCTCCCAACTGAAACTCTTAGGTATGTTTGGTTCATGAGAAAATTAGAATTTTCTCAAAAGATTTTGATTTTCTTAAAAACTTTTATTTTCTCATGTCTTGTTAGAAAAAATGATGAGAAAATTTTGGGCCCACATATTTTCTTACTAAAATTTTTCAGCCTAAGGGGTGTAAAAAATTATTCTTACGAAAAAAAAAAATTGTACTATGTTAATTTAGAAAATAATTACTTATAATAATTTTTTGTTAAATTTTCTCATTTTTTAGCAAATAATCATAAGAAAAATTTTCAATAACATTTTTTCAAAAACAAAATTCTTAAAAATAGTATTTTTTTTTTCAAAAAAAATTCTCTTAGCTAGCAAACACAATAAGTTAATGGGCCTTGTAAACCTTAATATACTCTTGAGAACCTTAATAATTAATCTCTCATATTCATTTTCATCAAATATTAGTAGTCAACCTTAATATACTCTTGAGAACCTTTAGAACTAATAGAACTCTGTTCACATGGCCTAATGAGTTTTTTGGACTCACAATATAAACTTTTAGTTTAAAATTATTTAAGAGAGCTTATAACTTACTTGTAGTTTTTTGGAACAATCAAATGGTTTTTTTAATCACACCTTAACATCAATTATCTTATTAATTTTAGTATCTTTTTTCACTCTATACAAAGATAGAATTTTATAAAGTGAAACAAAAGCTCAAGCATCTCTAGCACTTCAGGAAAATCATTTATAACAACTTAAGACATGTAATTAACTAAGTTGTTAAATCTTATTGAAGACTGATAAGAAATAAGATGGAATAATATTATTAGGGTTTGCTCAAAGTAAAGAATACAAAAGAGTAGGTTAACAAAGGGCTTATATAGCCGTATACATAAAATACCTAAACTA
>JAJIYU010003127.1:0-27853 GCA_030144865.1 Tinospora cordifolia | reverse complement strand
AAAAAAAAATGTGTTAATATACAAAAAAAAGAGAATATTTTTCTTACCGTTTTTAAGATGGGGTGACCCCCCCCCCCCCCCCCCCCCCCCCCCCCCCCCTACCATCACTGTAAATACCCCTCCATTTCATTTCATTTTGCTCATCCCTCATTCTCTTCATTTCTTGCTCATCTCAAGGTCCATCCGGGAATCAAAGAAAGAAAAGATAAAGGAGGAAAAAAAAAGAGAAAAGAAAAGAAAAAGGAGAAAAAGAGAAGAAAAAGGAAAGAAAAGAGAAAAGAGGAGTCGCGCATTTTGGAAATTCGACATTTCAGGTAAAACCATTTTTACCTCTTTTCAATTCAGAATTATTATAGAAATTGTGATTTACAGTTTTCATAAGGCATTAGTTTACTGCGCGACCCAAAAATTAGGGCATATTTTTCCAAGGAATGAAACTATACAATATATATATCATTGTGTTCAGATTTACTAGTAGAATACAGATATGTATATTATTTGTACTCTCGTTGACCCTAGAAAATTATATGGCAGTTGAAAGTCGACTTTTAGGGGGTATACTCATTAATATTGAAATTTTAGTCGGTGGGTACTAAAATGTCCAGAATGAAACTCTAAACTTAATGACACTGAAATTAGGATTTTTGAAGGTCAATGGACATATTAAATTTATGTTCATGCGATTTGAGGATTAATTAATATAGATAGAAAAAAATGTATATAGGGTTAAAAAAATGGTAAATAATAGAAAAAATGTTATATAATATTGCATAACATTATGAAATACCTATTAGGGAAATATATAACATAGGAAATAATATTTATGTATTGAACCACCAAATTTATGAAATTGGCTAGTTATTGTGTATCAAAGGTGGGACACATGTCAACAATACATATTTGTAGTATTTTGAGTCAATATAAAGGCTTAATTGACCTTGTTAACCACGTTGACCTTATCGATTTGATAGGTTGGCGAGGGTTAGGTTTATATAGCATTGACTATAGTTGACCAAGTCAATCCTTTGATTGACAAAAGACCATAAAGTTAGAATTTGAGCCAAGTTTTATGTAGATATTAAGAAAGTATGTTGATCACGCAGGATCAAACATCAGCAGGACGTGACCGGTCACTGAGGAGCACCGGGAGCTGAGCATCCTTGTGAGTAGTGTTTTTTTAATTTATCACTTAACTTGTTATTCTATCATAAATGAAATGTTCTTACATATTGAAATGAATTTGCAATCTTTAAATGTGATTTAATTGAAAATGTGCACCAAATATCGAGGTCCGAGTGCAGGTTAAGGTATTGAATGTGGTAGAGCATTAAGGACGAGTGGTTGTTGCATCCGGGGGTGCAGTCGGGCCAAGTCTATTAATTGAGGCTCCCCTAGATTATTTAGTGACCACCTAGCATAGAGTGCCCCTGAAGGGGGTTCTGTGGGCCCAGATTGGGGTCGTCACCTATACACCTAACCGTCGGGTTTCTCCCACTCGAGTGGATTTATGTGTTTTCGGCATTAAAACTAGTGTCAAAATGGAAGGTGCACAATAGCATAATAGATTTAGCATTCATTAACTATTGCATTCATTCGCATTATTATTATTGTGCATTCATACATAACATTGCTTTTCTAGAATTCTTGTTCTAAGTTATAGATTAGGTTATATTACTCACTGAGCCATTGTGGACAAAATTGGCTCACTACTCTAACATTTCAGGTTTTTTTTTGCGGATAAGGGGAAGAAGGTGGTCATTACGTGAAGCGCACCTCGTTTACTTCGGTAGGTTTTCTCACATGGTTTACTGTTTTGAGAGTTAGTATAATGTATAAGAAGTGAGGAAAATATTGTAGACGTTTTGACTTAGGCATTCCGCTACTGCTACATTTAGGACAGTGTATATATAATTAACTTTTGTATAAAAAAATTTCTACTGTACTTATTTGTTCTAGTTGTTACTGCATTTATTATAATTACTCTGATAATATTATATATGGTGTTGTGAAGAGGCTTAACAGTGTTTTGGGCAAACTCAGTTTGAGAATGGGTTTGTCAGAACACAGTGCTAGTCAGTTCGTCCTTCTCCCTAGGGAAGGGGTCCCGATAATGTTGGTATCAAAGCTCAAGATTTTCCAATTTAAAGAATAACAATTGGTATTAACCTAAGGAACCTCGGAATAATCACGAAAGCTAAGAAAACCCTAATAATGACTTAGAGTAGCATAACGGAATTATGGAAGAAAACTTTCTAGCTTCTAATTGGCAAGAAGAGGAACCGAGTGAGAGTAGCCATATCATGAGGGGAATTTGACTATCATTGGGAGTTTGTGAGTTTTAAGATTTAGAACTTGAACTTAGGTGATTAGAGAATTACTTGGAGGTAGCTATCTTAATGTGTAGTTATCTTTGGTTATAATAACTAAAAGTTGTGGTCTGCTTAATTTGGGGAAATAATGAAAATTGAATGTTTTATGCAGAACACGATGCCTCATCGATGTGGGAGACCGCGTAGGATCCCGGATCCGGTGCTGCCACCACCACCTCTGGTTCAACCTAAGCAGGATCCCATCCAGAGGCTTAAGGCTATGATCAGGGCGTCTACTGAGGTTACTCAGGCCCAGACAGCCTTGTTGAGAGAGAGACTGGATAGGATTGAGGCTGAGAGACAGAGGGCTAAGCCAGTGGCACCCCCTATACCAATTGTACCTGAGAGAGTTGTAGACCATACAGAAGAAGCTCCGGTGAGACAGGGAGATGAGACTACTCATGATCGCCTTCTGAAGAAGTTTCTGGACTTGAGACCCAAGGAGTTTCATGGGGGTCTGAGTTAAGACGTAGCGGAGAAATGGCTTCGCAACATTGAGAAGAATGTTGAGACGTTGAAGTTGTTGGAGGAGAACCAGGTGCTCTTTGCTACACATATGCTTGAGGATGAGGTCGTGATCTGGTGGAAGGCCACTTAGACTATAGAGGGTCAGATTACTACATGGGCCCGTTTTCTAGAATTATTGTTGACAGCTTATGTTCCTGAGACAGCAAGGGAACACAGGAAGGTGGAGTTTCTGACCCTACGACAAGACGCATGTCGGTATAAGAGTATACCCACAGATTTTTTCGACTGGAAGCGTATGCAACTGAGTTAGTGGGTAACTCGAGGGAGAGAGTAGGATTCTTCTGCCGAAGGCTAAGGGCCAATATTAGGCAGGTGACATCGACAGCTATTGAAGCTACTCTTGAGACCATTTAGAGGCAGGTGCTACAGTTCGAGACTGATGGGAAAGATGAGTGCCTGATGGTCCAGATAGTACAGGGTGCCACAGTACAATTGCAGTCGCAGTTACAGCTCCACTCATTGACTCGAGGAGGTTATCGAGATGGAGCTCGAGCAGTTAGATACCCAAGGAAGAGGAAGTACTTGGGAAGATAGTCCAGAGGGGAGCAAAGTCATCCATCTTCCTTAGTCCCGATCGCTGCCATCCCAGTTCAGACATATTAGCCGGTGGGACAACCACTGACTAAGTATTGGGCCCGAGGTAGAAGTCAAGGAAGGGGCCGAGATTCAGGACACAGAGGTTATGGGCCGACCCAGACATACCAGGATATGCAGGGAAGTTGGTTTATATGTTATCAGTGTTGTCAGCCGGGCCACAGACGATATGAGTGCCATGTTCTTATTCCAGCTTCTAGTGTACCCACAACTATTGTTACTCGAGGGAGAGCACAGGCCATCACACAGCCTGATCCAGAGGCTACCACGACTTTGGTAGAAGGTACTGTTTCTATTTTAGATTCTACCTTATATGTGTTGATTGATGCTGAGTCTACCTTATCATTCATCTCTGGACACGCCGTAGACATATTGGAATTTAAACCCCTTAGGTCACCCACCTGGCTCATGTTGAGTATTGCAGCTGGGGAATGCATTTATCCTAACCTGATTTGTGAGGGTTGCGTGTTGAGGTTGGGTGACTTGGAGACCATTATAGACCACTTCCCCGATAGTCAATAGCACAGAGTGCCCTAAGGGGGGTTCTGTGGGCCCAGATTGGGGTCGTCGGCTATACACCTAACCATCGGGTTTCTCTCGCTTGAGTGGATTTATGTGTTTTTTGCATTAAAACTAGTTTCAAAATGGAAGGTGCACAACTGCATAGTGGATTTAGCATTCATTAACTATTGCATTCATTCGCATTCTTATTCTAAGTTATAGATTAGGTTACATTACTCACTGAGCCGCTGTGGACAAAATTGGCTCACTACTCTAACATTTCAGGTTTTTCTTCTACGGATAAGGGGAAGAAGGTGGTCATTGCGTGAAGCACACCTCATTTACTTCGGTAGGTTTCCTCACATGGTTTACTGTTTTGAGAGTTAGTATAATATATAGGAAGTGAGGAAAATATTATAGACGTTTTGACTTAGGCATTCCGCTACTGCTACATTTAGGATAGTGTATATATAATTAACTTTTGTATTAAAAAAAATTTCTACTGTACTTATTTGTTCTAGTTCTTTTCGCATTTATTATAATTACTCTGATAGTATTATAAATGTTGTTGTGAAGAAGCTTAACAGTGTTTTGGGCAAACTCAGTTTGGGAATGGGTTTGTCATAACACTGTGCCGGTTGGTTAGTCCTTCTCCCTAGGGAAGGGGTTTCGATAGAGACATTATTTTATGTAAGTTTTTTCTCCACAACAAAGGCTATGCAACTACAATTGAGTTTTATTCGACTAACACAGAAGAACATGACAGTGACGAGTATGAGCAAAAATTTACTGAGTTGTCTAGGTTTGCTCCAAAACTAATCAGGGATGAGCAGTCCAAGGCTAATAGATTTATAGAGGGACTAAAAGTGGAAATTAGAAAGATTATCGCTCCTCTGAGACTGACCACCTTGATAGAGATAGTGGTGAGGGCACAGTTTGTTGAACACGACCTTGAGTACGAGTAAATTCTCAAGAATAGGCACAAGCGATCACAGCTAGAGCGAATGGCAGGACCCTCACAAAAGAAGCCAAGTAGATATGATGGGTGTCGAGCACTTTAGGCTCAGAGCCACAGACTAACTTATGATAGGTAGCAAACCCAATAGACTCGACCACACTGTGCGCTAATGATCAAAGAGAGAGAGAGGACTAAGAAACAAAGGTTGTGTTTTGTATGCAAGTAGAGAAGACATATGGCTAGGCACTATCCTACTAGAACACTAACTCCAGCCCCTCAACAGCAGCAATAGACACGTGGGTAGAGTAGTTGTCCATAGTAGAAACAACAGACATAGTCCCAGCCATAGTATAGAAATGAAGCTCAATTGTATGTCGCAGATGCCCAAACTGATCCCACTCTAGCAGTGGAAGGTACGTTTCTTTTGTTTGGCTTTGCTGTGCAAGTTTTGTATGATTTGGGTGCCACTAGATCCTTCATTTTTCATAACTTAGTTGATAGATTACAATTGGTAACAAGTTTGTTGTCAATAATGTTAGATGTTGCCACACCCACCAGGGCTATGATGAGTTCGAGCAGATATTATAGATGTTACCTTGGATTTGGGGACAAGCTGATTTTAGCTGATCACTGTGCGCTCCATTTTCATTTATATGATGTAATATTGGTTATGGACTAGTTGAGCCAATATTAAGCACAAATCGATTGTTAGAGACGAAGGGTGACGGTGAAGCTACCTTCGGGCAAGTTATTAAAGATAAATGGGAATGTGCAAAAATTGTCAAGGAGTCTGCTTCTAGCTATACTGCAAACTATAAAGCAAAAAGAAGACATTCTAAAGAAGATACAGAGAAACTAAGAAAATTACATGGTATACCTATTGTACGAGAATACAGAGATGTGTTCCTAGACGATCTACCTAGACTTCCACCCCATACACAAGTGGAGTTCAAGATCGCGTTGCATACAAGCACTGATCCCATAGCCATTCTACCCTACAAAATGGCATTGATGGAATTGATAGAGCTGAAGACACAGTTAGATGAGCTCCGTGAGAAGGGATTTATTAGACCCAGCGAGTCACCATGGGGAGCTCTAGTATTATTTGTGAAGAAAAAGGATGGATCCATGAGATTATGTGTAGATTATTGGAGGCTAAACCAAGCAATGATAAAAAATAAATACCTGTTACCCACAATAAAAGACCTATTTGACTAGTTGAGGGGAGTGACACACTTCTCCATGATTTTTTGATGTCAAGGTATCATCAGTTGAGGATTACGGAGTCCAACATATATAAGACAACCTTCAGAACTCGATACTAGCTTTCTGAGTTCAAAGTGATGTGGTTTGGTTTGACTAATGCGCTGGCTACATTTATTGATCTGATGAACAAAGTCTTCAGACAATACCTAGATCAGTTTGTCATGGTATTTGTAAATGACATTCTAATCTAGTCCAAATCAGAAGCTGAGCACATGGAGCACTTGTATATTGTCCTGGAGCTGTTGAGGAGGAATGAACTATATGCCAAGCTTAGCAAGTGTGATTTCTAGATGAAGAAGGTCAAGTTCTTTAGCCGCGTTGTTTCAGCTAAAGGGATATAAGTAAGCCTTGAGAAAATAGCGGCGGTATCAAGCTTGAAGCAACCTAAAATTGTTATAGAAATCAAAAGCTTCTTAGGTTTAGCTGAATACTACTGTAGGTTCATCCAAGACTTTTCAAAATTGGCTGGACCAATGACTAAGTTAACCAGAAAGAGGGAAAAGTTCATCTTGAAAGATAAGTATGAACAAACACTCCAAGAACTGAAGAAAAGATTAACTTTAGCACTCGTTTTAGTCACACCTCCCCATGGTTTGAGGTACACCCTATACATCGATGCTTTGCTAAGTGGATTAGGTTTGGTGTTGATGCAAGAAGGGAAGGTGATAGCTTATGCTTCATGGCAATTGAAAACCCATGAACAAAACTACCCTACCCATGTTCTAGAGTTGGCAGTGATTGTTTTTGCATTGAAGATTTGGAGGCAGTACCTCTATAGGGAGAGCTTTGATCTCTCAGACTACAGGAGTCTAAGGTACATTTATAACCGGAATGAATTAAATCTTTGACAATGAAGGGGGATAGAATTCCTTAAAGCCTATGATTTTCTACTGCATTATCATCCGAGAAAAGCCAATGTGGTGGTCGATGCACTAAGCAGAAAATTTAGTAAGAAGGACGAGGAAAAAGGGCAAATGTATCAGCTGATCAGTAAGTATAACTTGGGTATGACTTCAGATGAGAAATGAGTATATTTGTGGGCTATGACTTGCCAACTGGACCTCTTAAACCAAATTAGCGATGAGTTAAAGGTGACAAGTGGATTATTGATCTGGTAGATGGTGTTAAACAAGGCAAGCACCCTGACTTCAGAATTGATGTAGAGGGTATACTAAGGCTTGGAAATAGAGTTTGTGTGCTGGATAGTGGGCTCAGCAGAAGAACCATCCTAGATGAAGCTCATTAGACTAAGTACACAATGCATCTAAGAGATGATAAGATGTACCAAAATCTCAAGAAAACCTATTGGTGGAGAGGTATGAAAAGGGACATAGCCAAATATGTCTCTAGATGTTTGACTTGTTAGTAGGTAAAGGCCGAGCACAAAAAACCTTCAGGGATGTTGCAACCTCTTCCAATAAAGAATAGAAGTGGGATAATATTGTGATGGACTTTGTTAGCAGCCTACTAAGAAATCAGAAAGGGGAGGACACTATGGGTAATTGTCGATTGTTTGACGAAGGTATCTCATTTTCTACCCATTAGATCTACAGATGTAGTGGAAAAACTTGGAGAGTTTTATGTCAAGGAAATCATAAGATTGCATGGTGTTCCCAAGACTATTGTGTCAGATATAGATTCCAGGTTTAGGTCTCAATTTTGGCAAAGCTTGGGAAAAAAGTTAGGAAACTAGCTCAGCGTGAGCACTGCATTCCATCCTCAGATCGATGGACAATCTAATAGGGTCATTCATATATTAGAAGATATGTTGAGAGCTTGTGTCCTTGATTTTAAGGGTAATTAGAGCAAGTATTTACATTTGGTAGAGTTAACCTACAATAACAGTTATCAAGCAACTATATAGATGGTTCCATATGAAGCGCTACATGTCAAACTCTGTAGACTGCCATCATGCTGGATAGACTTTGAGGATCACGTACTCATTGTACTAGAATTGGTAGAAGAAATGAACACACTGGTGAAGCAGATTGAAGAGAAGCTAGCTATAGGTCAGAGTAGCCAGAAGAGCTATGCAGACAAAAGGAGAAGGCCCTTAGAATTCCAACAAGGTGACATAGTTTTTTCTGAAGATTAGCCCACATAAGGGAATTAAGTGGTTTGGAATCAAAAGGAAACTATCATTGAGATTCATCGATTCATTTGAGAGAATTGAATGGGTTGGTGAATGTGCATACAAGCTGGACTTGCCAAATCAACTGTCCTCAATCCATAACGTGTTTCACATGTCAATGTTGTGGAAGTACAAGCCATACCCCTCACACATCATACACTGGGAGGAGATTGTACTATAAGACAATGTGACTTACGAGGAATTAGCAGTCAGAATATTAGACCTTAAGATGCAGAATTTCAGGACCAAGGATATTCATTTGGTCAAGGTGCTATGGAGGCATCATAATCTGGAAGAGGCTACTTGGGAATTGGAAAGCGAGATGTGGATGAAGTACCCAGACCTCTTCACTAAAAACACCTCACAAGACAACATTATGCAAGTAACCTATTCTCTTAAATTTCAAAGACAACATTCTTTTAAGGGGAGTAGGTTATAATATCCCAAAAATTTATAAGGTACACACATAACCTCAGAGACAAAAATAAATAAATAAATAAATAAAATACTAAAATAAATAAAGAACCAAATATCTTTCACCCCAAAATACTTTTCACGTTTATGTTTTGGGTGAGAAAAGAAAAAAAAGGGGGCTCGCATGATTAAAAAGGCATTAAACATGCGAAAAAATGTAATAATAATAATCAATCAAAAAAAGAGGGAGAGAAACCTAGGAAATATATATATTACACTATAGAAATCACAAGGATTGTAAAAAGAAAAAAAAAACAACCAAACAAAAGAAAAGGCAAGAAGCTTGCTTGCTACATTGGTGTAAGAAGAAAAAAAAGAGCTACTGCGTTTTCACGTTTGGCAAACAAGAAACAAAGAAGAACGAAGAGGATGATCTGAGGAAGATCGCATAAAAGCAGGGAAAAGAAGCAAGCAAGAAAGAAGAGGAACAAAGACGAGCAGAAGAAAGAAGAATGAAGAAGAAGAAGAAGGAAAGAAGAAGAATAGGCGGACAGACCTCAATGGAAGGGGGTTTGTAAAGCTAGGCACGAAATAGAAAAAGAGGAATGAGGCCCCAAATTTTGAACCCCTCTATGCTGGATTTTTCTGGGCACAAATCAAAACAAGAGAAGAAGAAAAGGCAGCAACTCCTGCTACGTTTCTTGCACAAAGAAGAAGCAACAGCTTCTGCTGCATTTTATGCACAAAGTAGAAGAAAAGAAGCTAAAACAAAGCATAACAGAGAGGAAAGAAGCTTGCTTGCTACATTGGTGCAAAAAAGAAAAGGAGCTACTGTGTCTTCACATTTGTCGAACAAGAAACAAAGAAGAACAAAGAGGGCGATCTGAGGAAGATCACACAAAAGGGGGAAGAAGAAGCAGAAAAGAAAGATGAGGAACAAAGAGGAGCAAAAGAAAGAAGAACAAAGAAGAAGAAGAAGGAAAGAAGAAGAACAAGTGGATGGACCTCAAAGGAAGGGGGTTCGCAAAGTTGGGCACGAAACAGAGAAAAAGGAATGATGCGCTAGATTTTGAACCCCTCTATGCTGGATTTTTTTGGGCACGAATCAAAACAGGAGAAGAAGAAGAAGCAACAACTCCTGTTACGATTCTTTCACAAAGAAGAAGCAACAACTTTTGCTACATTTTATGCACAAAGTAGAAGAAGAGAAGCTAAAACGAGGATGAAAAGAAAGGGTGAACAAACAAAACCCAATCACGACCCCTCTATGCTGGTTTTCAAACCTAGAAACGTGAAGAATGATGCCCTAAATTTTCCATTTTTGTGCACAGCATTGCAACCTTGTTCTTCTAATTTTCATTAGGGTTTACGAGGGGTTTTAACACACACACAGAACCAGATCCATGAAGAACAACATCAAAAAGGTAGAAGGTTGATGCAAATTGGATCCATGGAGGGTTGGAACATCCAAAACTATGGCTGATCAAGTGAGCTCCGTTTTTTCCATTGAATGTGTGGTTTGGCATCTTGTTTTGTGTTCTAAAGGAGTATGGTTATGATCTCAAACAAAATAGGTCAAAAGAGAGTTCGAAACCCTTGCATTTTGAACTTTCACATTCAAAAACCCTCACTTTCAAAACCCTCGCATTCGCAACCTTCGCATCCAAAAACCCTCACAACAAATTTGTGAGCTCAGATTTGCGAAGAACAACCCTCACAACAGATTTGTGAGCTCAGATTTTTTAAAAAAAAACACCAAAACGAGGTATAACCTTCGATTTCCAATACCCTTGCATTGCGATGTTCATAGTTTAGTGATTTAACTTGTTGTTAATAGGGAAATGAGATTTTATAATTTGAACGTTCGCATTCGAAGTCCTCACATTTAGCCTGTCGCGTTCGAGACCTTTGAATGTGAAAATCTCATATTTTTTTTAACATAACTTTTAAGTTCTCAAATTTTGGGAACCACGCATTTCAAAATTTTGCAATTGAATGCTAGCATTGTGACCTCGCGTTTTTTAAACCCTTGAATTTCTTTTATTTCGTTTTGGAGTGGATTTGATGTGCAACGCATTAAAAGGAACGACGAATAGTTGGTGCTCATGCGACGGGGTTCCGTTTCAAAAAATATATATTTCGCAAATACCTTAAGATATCCATGCCCTGAGATTTATTTTTGAATTTTGATTTGAATGTGTGGTAAGCTCTTTGGACTTAGATAAATTGATTTTTCATTTTTCATATTAAAAATCAAAGGCTAGTAAGGTGCGGCACAGAGGCCCAAGGAGACCAAGAGAAAAGTGGGTGTGATTATCGTATTTTCTACTATTATTTGGATTTTTAAATGATGATTGATTATTTAAACGCGTATTTAGATTTATGCTAGATGTGTTTTTGAGAGAATATTAATTGAAATGATTGATGGAATGCTAAAATAATTTGATGGTTGTTTTAATAATTCCAGTACTCATATGCTCAAATAACATGAAATGTTTTTATTTTATTTTGTTCTTTGCCATGGTTAGATTACATGAATGTTCAGTATAAATGATTTACATGTATCTTGAAGTATTGCTCGTGACGAATGATGTGAGGTGCAATATGGAACTAGAGAAGATTAAATTAAGATTTTAAAAGTCCACGTATCGTGGCAATGACTGGCCTTGGGCTGTCATCGCTGGTGTCGCCAACCTAGACTATTTGTGGGGTTGAGTGTAACTTAGGACCTCACACCCCCGTCAGGGTCCCGAAAGGTAGCTGGCCTGCGAGCATTACCTCTGGACATTGTACCGGACCACAGGGGGCACCAAGGCAAAAACCTTTTGGTCTAATTTGTGACGAAAAGATAAAGAAAGTGTTTGAAACACCCTAAGGTAACGAAAGTTTTTGTATGTTTTGTATTTTGGTTTGAATAATACTAGCAATATTCTGTATAATCCCTTGGGTTCTCAAGCTCACCCAACTTTTCTTTTTCAAGTGACATGTAACGTTGCACGAGTCGACCAATACTAAAGAAGACTTGATTATTTTGTTGAAACCTCACCGGGGAGGTTGTTAAATTTTTCTTTTTTTTTGTATATCTTATCTTCCCTTATATTTAATTTAAACTGGGCATGTGCCCTTCACTTTTTGGACTACTCAATTCACATGTAATTTAATTCTTTGCATTTATTTTTGTGAACTTCAACTATTTTAGACTTGAGTTTTTAAGGCACATGTTTTACTTTCAAATTTTATTTATCAATTTCTTTTACCTATAAACTTTCATTTCCAAAGATATCATATATATTTAAATTGATTTCATTATTTTTTGAAAGAAATGGTTTGATGAGATTAATAGTTTTTAGTAGCCTCTGATTCTCTGTAGACAACGACCATCATGTACAGCTTCTCCTGCCAGATGGGCGCGCAACTCCACACAAAGCCTCGATGTTTCACGACTTCTCTAAGTCTAGGGACCAGGGTGTTAAACTGAAGATCTTTTATGTTGAAACAAAGAAAGTTGCTGAATCTATGATACTTAAATGCTAAAGCACTCTATCCATATCGAGCTAACAACGTTAAACATAGCATATAATGGGAGGTACCCCACCATTTTTATCTTTTCTTTTTGTTTTTTTATTGCATTTTTACCATGGCATACAAGTTAGTCCTAGGAAGCATACATTTTAATTTTTTGCAAAGAAAAAGGGGGCATACCATTGGTTGGTTACTACAGTTATCGACCGCGGTTACCAGACCATTTAATTCTTGAGCAATGGTTATTGTGGTATGTCACTGGCATAACTAGAATATAAGTTTCTAGGCAAAAAGACCACATGCCCATTATCGTGGTACCCTACCACTGTAATGGGCACACACATGCATTTAAATTTTCGATGGAACATCACATTATCATGGTAATTCTGTGATTATTGCGATAATGACAGAATTTATACAAAAAAACCATCCAAACGACCAATTGCTCACAATTGCTTCGGTTTCTTGGTGCAAAACTCCCACTCTCTCTCTCTCTCCTTTTAGTTTCTCTTCAATTTCTTACCACCATTCCGCTTATATGTAAGTTAATCTATTATTTCTTATGTTTTTCCTCATTGTTTACACATTGTTCTTGATTGTTTTCCATATCCATTGTATTTCTAGTGTTTGTTTGAACATTTTTTATGTTTCACATGTATTTGATGATATGAATCGTTGAATTTGGCTCTAATTGGTATTGCATCCCATTTTTATGCTAAATTGGCCTATGAGAATTATTTTCTATGCATTTGAATTCTTAGATTGATCCGCCTATTTGACAGTAAGCATGATTCTAATAATTTAGTGCTACTGTTACATTGAACTCTCCAACATCTAGGATGTGATGTTGTACTTACTTTGTGCTCACATAACTAATATATCTTGTACGCTAACGTTGAGTGCAAGCCACCTAGGATGAAACATGCGGCTTCTAAGCCTAAGAGGGAACCACCACCACAGGCAACCTTGGAAGACCAGCTGAGATTTAAAAGTGCTAACGCTAAATCCAAATATACGTGTATCAAGAATTGCAGACAAATCATTCCAAAGAGAGTCATCATGCTAATGGTTGAGGAGTATCATCTCAGCATTGATACAGTCGTGTTATCATACATTGGGAGCATTTGATACGTGTTCCAAATGCCCCAGTAGCATACATTGTAACATCTCAAAAAGTTAATATGAAATTTGAAATTTTACTTAGAAAATTATACATAATTGACGAATGAGAATTTTGACAAGTCATAGTTTAGCCAAATTAGGAATAAAAATCAATTTAATAGATTTTTGGAAGAAAATATATGAATATAATGTATATTATAGAATATCATAGCCAAACCTAAAAGGATATGTGCAATTTTTGATGAAAACAGGATTGGGATCGAGATTGGGCAAAAATTCGAAAAGAAAGCAAGAAATTTGGCTGAAAAATAAAAAATAAACTTAAAAACATTGTGAATCGTAGATGTGGAATCTAATCTCATGATCTGACAGCCACGATCAGAACCAACATACACACGAGCGCATTGGATCATCAAGATCAATATAGCCAAAGATTTGCGTACGAAACTCGAGGATGATCGTGCGGCCAAAACATAATTCGTTGATCGTGAAATTAGATCCGCACACTGTGATCAAGGATCATATGACGGTCGAGATCAAAGTCGCGTTGAGAGATCACGAATAGTGCTGCGCTCGAGGATCATCAGACGGTTTAGATCAAAGCCGTGTTGATTAAATCACTCAAGGAAATCCAACGGTTGAGATCGAGACTCTGATTTTTGTTGATTGATCTGAGATCAATCCAACGGCCCAGATCAAACCCGTATGTGTGTCTCGAGGAAAATCCTAGGAACCAAATCAAATTTTAAATTTAAAATACGAAAATTACCAAAAAAATTAACAAAAAATGCAAAAAAAAAAATCCAAAAGTTCTAAAAAACGGGTTTCTAATTTCGAAAAATATTTCTAAAATCCAAAAAAAATCTGAAAAATACACATTTTGCTCAAAAAAATTAGAAAGTATGAAATTAGGGAGAATTAGGGTGTTTTATTCAAAGAACACAAAAATTTCTAATTTTCTCCCTTTGAAAACCTATATAAACCCCCCTAGGCTCTCAATTTCATTCATTCCAAAAAATAAGAGTTGAATTCTCCTCTTGTCTTCTCTAAGCCTTCTTCTTGGCACCTCTTCCCATCTTCCCTTCTTTTGTGTGAGAAGCTCTCGAATTGGAAAATTAAGTTGGGCGGTCTTCATTGGCACTAGTACGTGGGGGGGAATTGCTGCCAAAATTTTGGAAGAAACACATCACAAGGTGGAAGTGATTTCTATAACACCTTTCTGTTTTTATTTAAATTCATGGCATGCTCATTGTTGTGTGTTTTTCACTGAATTCAAAGGTTTTCAATTTCAGTTCTAGAATTTTAAATGTTTATTTCAGTATTTCAGTTTTGATTCATGTTTGAGCAATCGTATCATCCATGCCATGTTAGTATCATGCTTAGGCTTTTAAATTAAAGTATGATGCATGTTTTATGAGTGATTCATGAATTGATAATGTATATTCTGAATTTTAGTTTGATTTCATATTCTGAAGTTTATTTTATGAGATCATGTTATGAGAATTAATCTAAGACGATGGAGATAATAACCACGTACCATCATAGTGGTCAAGGCGACACTATGGATGTTCTTTTCAAATGAGTTAGGTCATATGGTTTTCAGACCAAAGCACTTGAGGGTCGTGTACCACTGGTGGGTCACCATGTGTAACGGGTTGATGCCGACATATGCCACTAATGGGTTGATGCCGAGTGGGCCCTATTGACCTAGTTAAGAGCATGAAAGGATTAAAGGCCCTTTTGGTCTGAGATTCGACTTAAACAAATTGTTGTTTGAAATGCCTAATGATTGCAAGTGTTTGATTTATGATTGTGTTATGAGTTTCAATATGAAAGATGGTTGTCCGGAAAGGATCCACTGGGTTATGTGCTCACTCCTTCCTTTTTTATTTTTCAGGAACATGAACCTATGGAGTAGTTGAATATAGATAGTTTCTTAAAAAGTGTCTATAGTATTATATTTTTTAGATTTTTTAAGGATGTGTTCCCCAAAGTTTTTATGCTTTTCTACTGAAAAGTATTTTGAAGTCTTCCGCTGTAACTATTAGTTCTTTTTTTTTGAGAGTTTAGTACTTTCAATTTCTATTATCAATAAAATAGTTTGAATTTCTTTATCTCTTTTAATTTGCCTTGATTTTATTGAAAATTTTATATTTTTGAATTTTATACAAAGGCACGAGATATTGAAAGAAAAGAACAAGTGTGTGTCACTTGTAATGTAGCACTGGCCCGTCCCATCTTTTTGTTAAGTCCACTATCAAAAGAATGGTGGCAATGTACATTACTTAAAGATACGGGGGTTGGCGTGTTACAGAGTGGTATCAGAGCTCAAGCATTAGTTGCTGGGCCAAGAACAGAAAGTTTCCTTTGATACCAAGGTGGTATCAGAGCCTAGGCATTAGTTGTTGGGCCAAGAATAGAAAGTTTCCTTTGATACCAAATGTGGTGTTAGAGCCAAGGCATTAGTTGCTGGGCCAAGAACAGAAAGTTTCCTCAGATACCAAGCGTGGTATCAAAGCCCAGTTAGTAGAAACACTAGATTAGAATGAGAAACTCAAACTTAGGGTTTCGCTTTGAATTGAATTGAATTTAGAATGCCCTACCTTCTATTTTTGAAATTGATGAATGTTTTAGAAAATGTTTTCAAAAAAGGAAATATATGTTTTGAAAATGTTTTGTTTGGATATAAAGATTACAAGTTGAGCTGATAGTGGGTAAGCCTTGTCCCGAGTAAAGTTAAACATTGAAAGGGAGGTGGGTTATCTCGCCTTAGAACGCCCGGTTGCTAAGCAGACTTTGGTCTCGCCACCCAATCTGGAGGTTGTCCGACAAGCTTATATGAGTAATCTGAGTTGAAAAACACTCTTATTTTTTATAAAAGAAAATTAGAAGGTGAAAAATTTGGGTAAGGAATTGATTTGAAGTCGAAAAAGATGCCAAAGGTGGTATATTGGCCAGACAGAGGTTGTAAATCAACCAAAACTGAACCCTAGGTCCAGAAAAAAGACCTTAGGTACAAAGGGTGTAGCCATGGATGACACAGTGGATCAAAAGTATAAAACTCTAGGATATAGGCTAGAGACTGAAACTTGTGTGAAAACAAAAAATTGTTTGATCATGACATGAGACTGGGAAGCTTCTATAATTTTTGATTTCTATGTAGTATAGGATGCATAGGAATTCGGGGTTATGGAAGAAGCCTGGACTCGAAAAATGATGGACCTTGTGTGGTGAATGATTGGTAACTCTAGTAGAACAGGTTTCTCATGCTCGCTGGTATGGCACGATTGAGTAGTGGGCTAGGGAACCTTAGTTATCGAGCAATTTACGAAATTGTTTGGGTGCGGCTCTGTTCTGAGTGAAAGCCTAAGTGGAAGGGGTAGAGTGGTATGGGACACTTGAACCTGAAAGTTTAGGTGGAATCTTGGAACCTTGCTATGTGTTAGTTGCATAATAAACCACTATTAGACTAGGTAAAATGACGCATTTTGTAGGAAATAACAGAAAATATAACTATAGAATTGCATAATTAGCAATAATTGCATATCATTAGGAAATGCATTGTTTAACAACTCTTTAGCCTTGTTTTGATGATTTTGATGTGTTTCTATGAGAAAAATAATGTCTGGGAAAAGAATTTGCATGAATTACAGGATACAGGTTGATATCTATAAGGAATGCATCAGAAGAAGGTGTAAAAGAGATGAAAATCAAGAATAAAGACCAGAAGACCGTGGTACAGCAAACTAAAGATAGCAGTCAGAACTGAAGAACAACATAGTGTATAACACATTGGTGATTGCGGTCCACAGATTGATGACCGCGGTCACCAAAACGTGGTGAGCACAGGACTATTACAGACCGCGGTGGACAGAATGTAGAAAAAAATTGGGTTTTTGACATCAAGCACATGGACCGCGGTCACTGACCAAGGTCACTCGATTTCAATGCGAGATTTTCGTATTTTTTAGGTTTTTTAGTGTGAGACTATAAATAGAAGATGGTAATTAGAGTCCGAGGGAGAGGAGATCGAAAAAGAAACTCTGTGACGGCTCTTAGGGCATGAAAGTTTGGATTTTTACTGGTAATCAAATATTGTAAAAAGATTTGAGTATGTTTTGCTTATTTGAATCTAATTCTATGTTTTCCTTTACTTCTATGTCGAGCTAATCAGTTCTAATGTCAGGGATGTGATTGTTCAAAGCATGGTTTGTGATATCTAACTGTAGTTGTTGGTTTATAGATTCTATTCCTTATTGTGTATATTTAAAGCCTTATATCTACTGGCCACAGATGTATTGAACTTAGTATTTTAGCCTATCTCGAGAGAGAAGTCTAAAATATGGACATCACAATCTGGACCTAGACTAGTTGATTGATCGGGAGATTGTTGACCAATCTAAGGAGTTGCATAGGGATTCTTTATTTAAACACATAGGTTGTCTAGCGAACGCCTCGGGAGAGGGTTTGACGAAACAAATCTAGTGAGTGTTGAAACACCTTGGGAAAGGGTTTCAACCATTGATGCTATAACTCATAGATTAGCTAAAACCTCCACTACAATAAAGAGTTGCAAACTATGTGGCAACTGTCATTATCCTAGACATGTTTCTTTACTGAATTCTACACATTATCATAGTCTTTGTCTACATTGGTTCCTGGTTTTTAAATTGAATTAATCACTTTCACTTTTGTCTTGATAAAACTGAGATCATTAGTAATTTTGATATTAAAAATCAATCATTACCAGTGTTCCATGAGGACGATACCCAAACTTTTCGGATATTACTGCTGCGATCCCGTACACTTGCGGGGTAGCTAACAAGTTTTTGGCACCGTTGCCGGGGAACGACGGTGAAATTGTTTTTAAACCCAATTGAAATTGACTTGGTTTTATTCAAGACAATAGTTTTCTTATTATTATTCATTAATTGATTTATTTGAGAATACCATTGCACTTCATCTTTTTGTTCTCGTGTGTCTCAGGTTTGTATGAGTGAACGTCCTTGTGACGCTTATGATCTAGATTTGCTGAAGACAATCAGTCAGATTCGGTTGGAGGCTCAAGAACGTGCTTCAAACATGGTTGAAAGCAGATGTTCTGGAGTTGGTAATAACGGGGAAGCACCATTGCAAGACTTCTTCAAACCCGTTTTGAACAACAACTACTCTGGAATAGCAAGGACGCTTATTAATGCCAATACATTTGAGTTGAAACCGTCCTTGATTACAATGGTGCAGCAACAACAGTTTGGAGGCTCAGCAGTGGAAGACCCTATGGTTCATCTAAACTCATTCATGGAGATATGCGACACTGTAAATATCCATAGCGTGACTGAAGATCAGCTTAGGCTAAGATTATTTCCTTTTTCTTTAAGGGATAAAGCTAAGAGCTATCTTCGAACCTTGCTTCCAGGAAATATCACTACTTGGGAAGAGATGGGTCAGAGATTTCTCCAAAAGTACTTCACACCAGCAAAAGTGCATCAGCTGCGAGGGGAGATAAGTTCTTTTAAACAATCTGAGTTTGAATCACTATATGAGGCTTGGGAACGATTTAAAGACTTACTAAGGCATTGCCCACAACATGGTTATCTACCTTGGCTTCAAATTAGATGTTTTACAGTGGACTTACACCACCTACAAGAACATTGGTAGATTCAGCAAGTGGAGGATCTTTAACGGGAAAATCAACCACAGAGGCAACTCAACTTATTGAAGACATGGCAGCCAATGCCTATGGACATGGTACAGAAAGAGGTACAACCAAAAGAGTGGGAATTCACGAAGTTGACGAGATTAGTGCCTTGCATGCCTAAATTGCAGCAATGACTCATAGGCTGAATTTGGTGGAAGAAAAGAATAGTGGGTCTCAACTTCAACAGCATCAACAAGTGCACTCTATTGCTAAAGCTAATAAGTCATTGAATCATGGAAAGCCTCGGTTGAACAGATGAACACATTGAATAGATTCAACCAGTATCAAGCACCAGCTGGGGGGTATAATGTCCCCAAGTATTATCATCCGGGTGTGAGGAATCATGAGAACTTTTCATATGCAAATAACAGAAATGCGCAGATGCCTCCAGGTTTTGCCAACCAACAGCCTTTACAAGATAAGAAGCCGTCCTTGGAGGAAAAGCTAGATGAAATGATGAATATGCATACAAGTTCTTCAAAGAGCTGACGGGCCGGTTTGATAAGAATGACACTAGAGTTTCATTAATTGAACTTCAAATTGGGAATTTAAATGCACGGTCAAGAATTTAGAAACTCAAGTAGGGCAGTTGGCACAGATAGTATCAAACAAGCAGCAAAATTCATTTCCCAGCGACACTCAAGTAAACCCTAAGGAGAGCTGCAATGCAATATTCATAAGAAGTGTGTGTGAAGTCGAGAGACAGCACACCACCTCTAAGCCTCATATGATGGGTGATAAGCCTGTCATTTCTGAAGGGCCAGCTCTTACTATGTCTACTGATTTAGCACCTATCATTGATGAGAAAATAGAACTCAAACAACCTGACATTAATATTCAAGGCAGCAAACATTGTGCACCACCTTCGTTACCCTATTCATACAGTTCTTCTAAGAAGCAGTCAGGTCATGAGACAGTGTGGTTGACGGAGGAGTGCAGTGCAATTATTCAAAGACAGCCTAAGAAGTTGAAAGATCCGGGACATTTCACCATTCCTTGTAGCATAGGCACTCAGATCTTTGATAAAGCTCTTTGTGATTTGGGAGCTGGTATAAATCTCATGCCATTCTTAGTTTACTGCCGGTTGGGGATACCGGAGATCAAACCATCCAATATTATCCTTCAGCTTGCAGACAGTTCTGTAACTAATCCACGAGGCATTATTGAGGATGTTTTAGTAAAGGTGGATAAGTTTATCTTCCCGAGAGATTTTGTAGTTCTCGACATGGAAGAAAATAGGGAGACACCATTGATTCTTGGGCGACCATTCTTAGCTACTAGTCAAACCCTTATAGATGTTGCCATGGGAGAACTCACATTGAGAATAAATGACAAACAGGTTGTTTTCAACATTTACGGCTCATCAGAATCCCTGACCAAAGGGCCGAAAGGCAAGAAAAACACGGCTAAGAAAGCTGGTAATCAGAGAAAGATTGTAAAGCCTAGATCTGCACACATTCAAGCTGAGCTAGATATGAAAGAGCTAATCGATGTTGTTCAAGTTAAGAATAGCTGCAAGAAACAGCTACAGGATGATAACCTAAACAGTGGTCAAAAGCAAATGGTGGAGACGGTTTACCTTAACAATTGAAGCAGCGTATACTCGTCGAGCTAACGACGTTAAACTTAGCACTGAGTGGGAGGCAACCCACTTTAGGAATTTGTTTGATTACATTTTTAAGTCAGTTTGTTAGTTTTTCATAGAGAAATTGTGTTTTTTCACTTACATTTGCTTAAAAGAGTCCACAAACACTGTAAACCATAGTCCCTGATATGATTACCTCGGTCATTAGTCCATTACACAATACACTGCACTGGTGACCGCGGTCCTCAATATGATGACCGCGGTCCACAGAACATAGCAATTGGTGCAGTATCCTGAAGACCGCAGTCACCAGAAAGAGATTTTTCAGTAACCGTGGTCCACATAATGAGTGTTTTATCAAAATACTGATGACCGCGGTCCTCACTCATAGTGAAAAACTGTGGACCGCGGTCACCAGTTCAAGGGGTCCACAACCAAACGAGGATTGTGCACATGGACCATGGTCCATAAAGCAAGACCGCGGTCCATGCGTTGTATAAAGTGCAGATTGCGGTAGTTTTGCTCATTTTTGTGTTGGAAAATCCGAGATTTTGTGTGACTTTTTGAATTCTTCTTCGAGTTTTTAAGGTTTTCATCATCGTATAATCAAAATGTAAGTGTTTTACTGCGATTTCTTACTAGTTCTTACATTTGTTCAAGTATTTAGATGATTTAGGATCGTTTAGATAGTTTGGCATGCTTTGAGAATGGTTTAGATGGTTTGAAATGGTCTAGGACTTGCTTTCATAGTGATTTTTTATCAAAGATACATCTTATTCTCTTCTTGATTCTAAGAATGCCATTTATTTGATTCATATGTGCACTAAAGAATGTTCACACTCATATTCATGTGAGAGTTAATGTTTACAATGTGTTGTTTCATGAAATGAGGTGTCTTTTCATCTAGTTTTGAATGTTCTTCATCATCCCATCCAATACAAGATTCAATGTTGCATGACTTTTGAATGAGATTGATATAATAACACTGAGAACATGTATTAGAGCCGTATATTGGGAATTTTGAATGGTTGAGATGCTATTATATATATGACTCTTATTGTTTTCCTTGGTGTAAATCTCTGTGATTGTAGGCCTCCAAGAATGAAATTACCTGCATCAAAAGGCAAACAACAAGCACCTCCTCCGCCTCCGTCAGACAGAAATAGATTCACGACTGCAAATGTTTAGCAAAGGTTGACAATTATAAGGTCAAACAGACATTTGATTCCAGAGAGAGGTATCATGCTAATGACGGAGGAGTGTGAATTGGGCATAGATATTGTGATAGCAGCCCGCAACTAGAATAGGTTGATCCAAGCACCAAGAAACACGGTGGTGTCTGTGGTTCAAGAATTTTATGCCAATGCCCCAGACAGAGAGGGTACTTCTGTTTTGGTAAGGGAGAAGTGGGTATCGTTTAATGTGGCAGTTATTAATGAAGTATATGGCTTGCCGAATAATACACCGGATGAGTACTTTAATCTGCTGCCGAAGTTTGATCCAGATGAGGTACTGAGGACTCTATGTGTTGAGGGGGCTTCTTGGATTTGCTACAACAACAGACCTGTGAACTTAATGAAGACTACATTCACTACACAGGCTAAGGTTTGGCCGTATCTTGTTTGTGCTAATCTTCTTCCTTCTTTAGCCATTAACCGAGTCACTGTTGAAAGGGTTGTTCTAGTTTACTGTATCATGAAAGGGCTCCCAATCAATATTGGGACTATTATTTCTAGCTCTATCAGATCAGCCATAGATAGAACAAATGCCGGTCTGCCACATCCCACCTTGATCACCGAGCTATGCAGATGGGCGGGCGTTGTTTGGGACAAGACTGAGCCATTGTTGAAGATGAAGGACCACATAGCGGTGAAGATGCTCACATCCTCAACTTCTAAGAGGCGTAGATCCTCTACTGAGTCTCCTCAACCAGCTACGGGGCCTATCTCTGCCCCTACACTACCAGCAGATGCTCCTCAGTCTTCCTTATCTGCAACTGCACGTCTGTCGACTATGGAGCACACCATGATGTACTGGATGGCATACATGATAGAGTGGATGCACCGTAAGGACCTGGATATGACAGCAGTCGTCCCTCCTCCCCCTAGTGCTACGCCTTACATGGAGATGGCATGTTGCATACCTCCATCACAACCACCCCCACCAGAGGTCCCTGCAGATGCTGATGATGATGATGAAGATGGTGGTGATAATTTTAATGATTTTATTATTGAGGAAGAGATGTTTGGTGCGGATCTTTGAGCACCATAGTTTGATGTTTATTTTTTTTTTCTTGCATCTGTTTTGCCAACTTGAATTATTGTATATTCTTGAGTTTTCTATTTTTTTGTTTTCTTCTGATTATGCATAATTTTAAACTATGTTTCTAGTGATCAATGCTAATCCTTATTTTGCCTAAAGTTCCAGACTAATTCTTTCTTTTTGGTTTTCTTTGAATGCATGTGTGATATGTTCCCACGCCCATGTTTCCATCTCTATGTGCACTGGAGGACAAGGCACAAAATAAGTTTGGGGGTGTGCGTGCATTCTTCACATTCTTCTTGAGAGTCAAATTCAGGTTTAAGCTTTAAGTTTAATTTTTTTGTTAGGTTAATTATTTTGACATATTTTGGTATTTTTACTTATTTTGGTTGCATTATTATCTTTTTGGCATACATGCATAACTAGATATAGTATCTCATGACATGTAGAAATTAGAATTGTTGATTTAGTGTCAATTCATGAGCATATTAGTTAGGACATGAGCATATAGGTGTCAATTAGGCTACAATCATGCCATATTTCTGAAAAATTTTCACTGAGTAACCAATGAAATTGAAAATTCCTCTAGTATGATGAGACAAAGAATTAGGGTACTTTCAAACAGTCTGTGTGCTTGGTTTGTCTGAAGTTTGACCTTGATAGATCTTTGTAGTCTTAGGTAGACCGAGACTCTGAAAACTGAGAAAGTGAGGAGTAGAAACCAAACCATAAGCAAAAAGAACTTCCCACAGATTTTTAAAATAATCAAATCCGTCTTGAACACTGCTTAGGAATAACGATAGGAGGGACATGAAGTAGGCCATCATTGTTTGAGTCATAGCCTAAAGGCCGGTCCCAATGTTCACAATCCTTTGTAGCCAATTTTGAGCCTTGCAGCCTATTTTCTTGATTATGAACCTAAACATCGTAGAAACACTCGAGCCTCTTATGAATACATCAGTTAAACCTATTTGTGTGCACTCATGGTTGTAATGTTACCTATGCTGATGATACAAGAGAAGAAGGGGATGTCAACATTGAAATATGTATATGTTTAATTCTATGTTTTCCTTTATAAAAAAAGAGATATATATATTTATTTTCTTAGAATTTTAGTATTCTCAATGCTAACTGAACATTTGACTTTTGTAAGAGTGTACATTTGAGTTTAATGAGAAGTGCATATACTGAAAGAAGTTTGGGAGAGCTATGAAGACAGGATTGTGAGCATGAACAAAGTAAAATACAAGGATGAAACAAGAATGCGCAAACTATATCAAGAAAATTAAACAAATCAGGTTAGTATTATTGCCATGAGTGTACACCTGAGTCAGATTTAAATTCCAATTACAATTGTACCTTGAGCCAGGCCACGTTACAACCTAAAAGAAAGACCACTGATCCTGACTATAGTTTGACTTAAGTAAAAGATAGATAGAGGAGAGAATTGAGAGGGTCTGTGTACTTAGGTATTAGGAAATGAGTTTTGTGAATGGAATGGTACACGCAAATCACTTGCAAAGTCCAAGAGGATTGAGATACTGAAGGATGAGAGGGTGAAGTTAAGGAAGAAAAGATGATGAATTGAAAATCTAGACAAACTAAATGTGCCTAAGGGAGTGTTAATGAGTCATTAGCTATAGGAATGGAAAATTGAGGTTACAATGATGAGTGAAAAAGAATTTGAACTCTATATGGCATGACATGTTAGTTTTAGAATAGAATCATTGTTCGAGGATGAACAATAGTTTAAGTTTGGGGGTATTTGTTAGTTGCATAATAAACCACTATTAGACTAGGTAAAATGATGCATTTTCTGTGAAATAAGAGAAAATATAACTATAGAATTGCATAATTAGCAATAATTGCATATCGTTAGGAAATGTATTGTTTAACAACTCTTTAGCCTTGTTTTGATGATTTTGATATGTTTCTATGAGAAAAATAATTTCTGGGAAAGGAACTTGCATGAATTACAGGATACAGGTTGATATCTATAAGGAATGCATCAGAACAAGGTGTAAAAGAGATGAAAATCAAAAATAAAGACCAGAAGACCGTGGTACAACAAACTGAAGATTGCAGTCAAAACTGAAGAACAACACGGTGTATAACACACTGGTGACCGCGGTCCACAGATTGATGACTGCGGTCACCAGAATGTGGTGAGCACAGGACTGTTATAGACCGCGGTGGATAGAATGCAGAAAAAAAACTGGGTCTTTGACATCAAGCACATGAACCGCGGTCACTGACCGAGGTCACTCGATTTCAATGCGAGATTTTCGTATTTTTTAGGTTTTTTAGTGCGGGACTATAAATAGAAGATGTTAATTAGAGTCCGAGGGAGAGGAGATCGAAAAAGAAACTCTATGACGGCTCTTAGGGCATGAAAGTTTGGATTTTTACTGATAATCAAAGATTGTAAAGAGATTTGAGTATGTTTTGCTTATTTGAATCTAAGTCTATGTTTTCCTTTACTTCTATGTTGAGCTAATCAGTTCTAATGTCAGGGATGTGATTGTTCAAAGCATGGTTTGTGATATCTAACTATAGTTGTTGGTTTATAGATTCTATTCCTTATTGTGTAGATTTAAAGCCTTATATCTACTGGCCACAGATGTATTGAACTTAGTATTTTAGCCTATCTCGGGAGAGAAGTCTAAAATATGGACATCACAATCTGGACCTAGACCAATTGATTGATCGAGAGATTGTTGATCAATCTAGGGAGTTGCACAGGGATTCTTTATTTAAACACACAGGTTGTCTAGCGAACGCCTCGGGGGAGGGTTTAACGAAAAAAATCTAGTGAGTGTTTAAACACCTTGGGAAAGGGTTTCAACCATTGATGCTATAACTCATGGATTAGCTAAAACCTCCACTACAATAAAGATTTGCAAATTATGTGGCAACTATCATTATCTTAGACATGTTTCTTTACTGAATTCTACAAATTATCATAGTCTTTGTTTACATTGGTTCCTAGTTTTTAAATTGAATTAATCACTTTCACCTTTGTCTTGATAAAACTGAGATCATTAGTAATTTTGATATTAAAAATCAATCATTACCAATGTTCCCTAAGGACGATACCCGGACTTTCCGGATATTACTGCTGCGATCCCGTACAGTTGCGGGGTAGCTAACACTATGCTAGCTTGATTGTATGATTATGTGATATGCATGCTGTAATGTGTATTTGCTTTGATACTAATCTTGTACCCATGCATAAAAAGAACCTAGAAGAAAGACTTTAGGCCACTGAACAAATCGAGAACCTAGAAACTGAATCTAGAGTCATGGTAGTACGCATGTTTGCTGAAACAAAGATTGACATTGGAAAAGATGAGCCAAACAGAGTTCAAAGAGGTCTTCCATGAAAAGTCCTTTTCAGAGATGACACTGTGGAAGCTGTAAGAAGACTTGATCAAGTTGAATTAGTAGGACTTGACTATAGCTGAGTACGAGAAAAAGTTTACTAAATAGGATAAGTTAAAGTTCTCTTAGGAGTTGATCTAAGAAAAAAGAATGAAAGCTAATTGGTTTGCTCAGGATCTCAAGATTGAGATTCAAAAAGGGATTATCACTCTAAGCTTAAAGACATATAGGGATCCTAGGGCATGAACTCAACTTAGAACAAAGGTTGAGAAGAAAATAACAAGAGGCCTAGTAACGAAATAGAGAACCCAAAGGCCTAGAAAAAGAATAAGAGTGGTGGAAAGGCACCACAAACCTAGAAATAAGAGCAAAACAAAGACGATTTAAGGAAAGAAACTAAGAGGTTGGGATTATGTTTCGCATGGAAGTAGAAGGGTCATTTGGCAAAAAATTGCCCAACTGCACCAGCTTAGGCTTCCCAGAAGCAACAACAGAATACTCAGTGGGGAAGTCAGAATGGGCAACCTGAAGCCAGACAGAAATAGAATGTCAGTCAAGGGAAAAACTAGGGCCGTGGTCAGAACCAAGCCCCAATGTTCACAGTTGAGACCCAGGAAGACCAGGCCCCTGTAATAGAAGGTACCTTCCTATTGTTCAATGTTGTTGTGTGACTGTTGTTTGACTCGGGTGCCTCAAAATCTTTTATCTCTGAAAAACTAGTTGCTAGGTTACAACTTGTGACAAAAACAGTGCATGTGACTTTGAATGTGTCCACACCAATAGGAACCATTGTGATTTCAAAGAAGATGTGTAGTTGTGACCTTAGATTTGGGGATAAACTTTTAACAGCCAACCTATATACCCTACCTTTCTATGGCTATAATGTAATCTTGGGAATGGATTGGTTAGACCAGGTCCAGGCCCAAATAGATTGTCTTCAGAGAGAGGTAATCATAACATTACCTTCTAGGGAGATCTTTAAAATCAATGGGGATATGCAGAAAATACCAAGGAGTCCAACCCTAGCCTTGCTAAAATTCTTGAAGAAGACGGATGAGCTCGAGGAAGATGTGTTCCCAAATGACTTACCTGGACTACCGCCAGCAAAAGAGTTACAATTCAAGATTCAACTTCACCTTGGAACCAACATTGTAGCCATACCTACTTATAGAATGGCGCCAGCAAAACTAATTGAGCTGAAAACTCAATTGGACGAGCTTAGGGAGAAAGGTTTCATCAGGCCGAGTGAATCACCCTGGGGAGCCCCAAAATTATTCGTGAAAAAGAAGTATGGTTCCTTGCGACTGTGTGTCGACTAACGGAAGTTGAATCAAGCTATAGTAAAGAATAAATATCCTTTACCAAGGATTGACGACCTATTTGATCAATTACAAGGTGTAATACCCCAGAGTTTTGTCAAATAATTAAATAATTAATTTTAAAATTCTTTTGGGTGCAAATTGTGGGATGACACATGAAAAATAAAACAAATTAGAGATATAGTGAAAATTAAACAAATAAA
>JAJIYU010003126.1:0-27713 GCA_030144865.1 Tinospora cordifolia | reverse complement strand
GTTGGGTTATAGTTTTTCGGATTGGTTATGTAATGGAGGTTCAATCCTCCAATCTATACTTATCTCGCATTGTACGCATGATGAAAACTAAAGCCGGATACCTCATCTGGCCTATTTGTATTTTTCTTTCGTTTTTAATATAATAGTTTCTGTTTCAAAAAAAAAAAAAAGTTTCCTAAATGCCTAGTGCCTAGTGCCAACAGCCTGCTAAAAACTTTTAACATTAGATGGGATACGCATTAGCCACACATTTGCCTTGTGGCTGGTGTGGAGATGGGTTAGGCGGGGAGTGTAGGGAGCGAACAAAGGATTTGCAAGAGAAAAGACCATTTAAATTTATCTGATGAGTTTGAGAGTTGTATGGAATCCTAAAGATGGAGGAGATTGGTGATTTCACTATGATCTCTGATTGTGAGGCCTAGGAAAGTGAAAGTTTCATGTAATGCTTGAAATGTGTAAGGAGATAACATGAAAGAGGAATTGGGTAAAGAGGCAGGCAGCTGTGGTAGAAGACAATCTTATGGAAAGATTTTGAGGAGAAATCCACTCAATGGACTCGGGAATGTTTTGAATATGATAGGATGTGAGGCATTAAAGAAGAGCTGGCATTTCCTCAAGAGCATTGTTTGGGAGCTTCCTCATCAAATTATTGTTCCAATTGTCCACAGTACCTCCATTAGGCAAGTTTGAGAGTGAAGAAGAGGATTGTGCAGGCTGCAAAAAGCATATATATGAGGAAATTCTCTGTTGAAAATATATGGTGCCATAGCAAACATCTTCTCCAAAACTAATGGAGGTGCCATTACCAACCTAAGTATAGGAGGGGAAACTAAAGTGAATGGATCAATTTTAAGGCATTTGAAGATAGATCCAAGGCAGATGCTAGCATCCCTTGTATTAAACTGCAGACGAGTCCACCATGATTAGCAGCCTACTTGACCTTGTCCCACGTAACATAGTGGATTCCATTGTGTTTTTCTGCCAAAAATCCCCATCATTCTCTCAATATGAAATGCTACAGACTTTGGCATTTAAAATAGACATGAAATGGGCTTGAATAGCCTCAAGGACAGATTTCAACAGTGTTATTGTTCCACCTTTAGAAAGAAAATTGCGCCTCCATCTCTCAATCCTTCTATTAATGGTGAGCATAACTGATTCTCAAAACAAAAACTGAAGGGGATTGCCACCCAGGGGCATTTCGAGGTAGGTCATATCAATCTTTATATTAAACATGATTCATGTTCTTCATTTTAGTTCACGTGCTTCCATTTAAGTAGTCCATGTATGTGTATTTTTCCATGTTCATGTATTTGCATTTGTCATGATGCATACACAAGATTGGTACATACATGTATGAGTCTAGAGTTAAGCAATTCATGTATGTTGTTTAAATGTTATTGAATGGTGAATGCTTGTATTGAGTACTATATAAACCTATGTACCCATAGCATTTGGAATCAAGTTAAAGGAACAAACTCTTCTAATTTCTTCTTCTTCTTTTTTTTTTTTTTTTTTTTTTTTTTTTTTTTTTTTGTTGCTCCTTCCTCTTCAAACTTTGTGTACTTCCAACATAGTATTGGAGCTTTGAGAAGATCATTTTCAGCCAAAAAAGATGATGAATAACTTGCTTCCATTCCAAGTACCTAGTTTTAGCTAAGAAAATTTTGGTTATTGGCGTATTCAAATGAAGGCTTTGCTTGGTTTCAAGATGTGGTGGAGAGAGTACACAAAGGTTATGATGAAGTAGTAGATGATGTAATTCTGGTTCAACATCAGAAGGATGTTCTACCAGTACTTAAAAAGAAAGATTAGAAGGCTCTTATACTCATCCATCAAGTAGTTGATGATGCGACATTTGAGAAGATATCTATAACAAACACTTCCAATCAAGTAAGACAAATTCTTCACCATACTTTCAAGGTATGGATTAATTGAAGAGGTTGCACACTCAAAGCATAAGAGGCAACTTTGAAGCCTTGTACATGGAGGAATCTAAATCATTTTCGAATTACAATGCAAGAGTATCAGCAGTTGTAAATGAGGTGAAGAGGTATGGAGAAGTCATGGGTGATACCTTGGTGATTGAAAAGATCCTTAGATCTTTGACAGAAAACTTTAATCACATTGTCGTTGCCATTGAAACATGCAAGGACTTGGAGACTAATACTCATGGGTTCCTTACAAGCCCATGAAGAAAAGATGTTGAAGAAGAAAAATGAGTCATTGGAGCAAGTCTTACAAACGAAGCTTTCTTTGAAAAAAAATGAAAGTCATGGTGAGCAAAACCTTAGAAGAAGAGAACATGGATTAAAAATTGGTCGTGGTCGAGGTTACGGTTAAGGAAGAAGAAGAGCTGAAGACAAGTTTTCCAATAAAGAAGATAATAGTCCAGTCCAAAAAACTTCAAGAGGCACCCTAGCCTGTATAGGCTATCCAAAGCCCACAACAAGACAATCTCAGAGTTTACAGACCATGGCGGGAATGAGGAAGAAGGGGAGTGGGCGTGGAATCTTTATCTAAGCAGGATCCTCACTGAAAGCAACACAAGAGAAGCAACTAGCCTCATACAAATGCTATATCAGTTTCAACTCACAAATGTTGAATACAGACTGATTTGGATAGAAGATACTTGGAACAACTTCTCAACCAAAACCTTCTATCAAATCCTTGTCAACAATGATCATCACTCCCATGCAAGTTCAACATTTATATGGACAACCCTAACCCCAACCAAAGGAAAAATTCTAACATAGTTAATCTGCCTAAAAAAGCTGAAATGTGTAGTAAATCTTTAACGAAAGTTGCCTAACCACATATTATCTCCATCTGTTTGTGTTCTTTGTAGGGAAGTTGCTGAAGAAATCCCCCATCTTTTTGGACAATGCAAGGTTCTTCAATCAATATGGAAAGTTGGAAGTTAAAATTGCAATCTTCTCAACACCTTTGATGGAACGCTTTTTTGTAGTCCCAAGTAGCATAGCAGTGTACCCCTAAAGCAATACTGGAAGATTATTTTGTCTACAGTTTGGTATAGTACTCGGAAAGAAAGAAATTCAAGAATCTTTGTAGACAAGCATAAACCTATGGAGTTTTTGTAGGGGAGATCGCAGATTTTATTTGCAACATGGGTGACAATTTCTAAGATAGCGAGGTGGTATAGTTCTTGGTAGTGGCTATGTAATTGGGATAACGTCTTACAAACTTTGTAACTTGGGCGGTACCTTGCGTAGATATCTCATCCAACAAGGAGCAACCCCCTTTTTTTAGTATATGTTCTCTATTCTAGTTTCTTTTTCAAAAAAAAAAAAAAAATTAGACGTCGTTGAAGACAAAATAACTCTAGGCTTAGAAGGTTTGACTATTCTCAAGTTCAATGTTATAATTGTCAAAAATATGGTCACTATTTGTGAGAGTGTCATAGTGAAAATTTCAAGAAAAAGTCAAATTATGCTTGTAATAACACTGAAGTTGTGGAACTAGATTGCTTTTGGCACTCAAAGGAGTTGTGGATGAGAAGAGCAGCACTTGCTGCTACTTAGATACTAGTGCAAGCAATCATATGTAGTAACATTACTTTTGGTGATTCATCCAAAATTCTTGTTTGAGGTAAAGATATTATTTTAATTTGATTAAGGTTGAGAAAGCATTTGTTCATTTTTTATGTTTATTATGTATGAGGCATGATTAGTAATATTTTGAGCTTGGGACAACTCTTAGAGAAAAGGTATAATGTTATAATCAAATATTATAGTCTTAAAAACAAGAGTTGAAGATGAAAACTTTGGGATACGGAAGGACTGGAATGGCACACGAAGACGACAACCGATATGGCACACAAAGACGACGACTGGAACACGGAAGGAACCAGATGGGAGCACGACAAGGGAGAATGGAGAGAACGGAGAAACACCAGGAGAAAGTAACGGAACGGAAGGTGGAGAACGAAGGCACACGGAGACATAAATGGCAAAACGACGAACTCACGTATCTCGCTGCTCGTCGCGACTTGGGTCAACACGTGGAAGAGAAAAGATCCTAGAGACAAGTGGTAAAAGGAAATAGAGACGACGGGTAGGACCAGAGTTGGATAACAGTAATAAGGAAAAGACAAAAAAGGAAACAAGGAGATACCCTGGACGACCGGCAGCTGTAGGTGAGAAAGGAGAAGAATCAACGGGCTTAGGAGGAAAGGATAAGGAATGGTCAAAATATTAAATACAAGATATAAAATCCTGTACACGAGGACGGGGAATACACAACCTTCTAAACAAGATTCAAACACTTCTCGGTACACCACACAAAATATGGGGAAGAAATTATTATTCAAGAAATCACAAAAAACCAGACTTACATAATAGTGATAAACCGAGAAACGACTACCTGGGTACATAACAAACTGGGAAAGTTGATTGAAGAAAATACAGGAAGCAAAGGCACAATAGGAGTATTTAGGAACAGGGGGCACACGACTATCATGAAGGTCATCGCGAATGGAAATGGTAGGTTCCTGAACTTTACGAAACTGGTCAACGGCCAACAACAAAGTATCATAATACCAGAGGAACGCACCACGGAAGCATGGAGACAGTTATGGAAAGCCCTGGACAGGGTAGTTCAAGAAACACCGGCGTATAAGGAGAACAGACTGAGGATGGCAGATAACACAAGAGAAGAAACCACGAGGAAAGAACACGCGACCATCATGACAGAACTAGATGAGCACCGGCAAATCATCAAGGAAGAGGAGAGCAACCGGCAACACGCAGTTCGTGGTTTTCAATCATGAGAACTTCAGATGAGACATCATGGGCGACAATCGAGAGATCGATAAGAAGGATGCTCAAAAAGGAGGTCACCATTCATAAGCTTGACGTGGCGAGAGGCTTATTAATCTGCAACGACCCAACGAACATGGCCATTTTACGAGTTGAGTTATACCAGACTTATCTAGGAGGATTTTATATCGAGGAGTGGAACGAGGAAATGGCAAGCCAAGGGGGCCAGGTGGCATGCTGGAATAACTGGATGGGAATTGAAGGCATACTCCCAAAGCACTGGAACATCTACACATTCGGCAAGATCGGGGAGGCATGTGGCGGGCTTCTTGATATAGCCGAAGCAACCCTAACTGGTAAGATGATGGAGATGGCAATAATAAGATTGAAAGGCCACGTTTCAGGATTCCTTCCAAAGGAATTCGAAATATATGATGAAGACAGGATCTAAGAGTTCAGACTGGTAGAGATAGAGAGGAATTGGGGACTGGAGATAGCGGAACTCCGATCACAAATCATCGATCAGTTCACGGCAAACAAAATTCCAATAGGAATTTTCGCCAATCACCACTAGTTCGGCGACCGGAGCAGCGATGAGATTCAAATTTTGGAGAAGGAAGGTGATGAGGTTGACGGTAACGGAGCAGATGACGGAGAAGGTAACGGTCATGATGCCTTCACAGAGGCTCCAGAGACGTAGGGGGAGGGGCTCAGATGTCAGGCGACTAATGACATCAAACCTCGACAGGTGTCAAGGAAAGAAGGAGAGCTCGGAGACAGGAGAGAGAGGAACCAAGAGTCAAACAACAGTGGGAAGGAGATCGAAATAGAAGATACAAGGAACGGATCAAGACCCAAACACAGGGACCACGGGTGGGCCTAGACAGAGAAGACAAAAGCTAGACCGAGATTCATTGGGCCCAAACAGAGAAGTTGGAATGGCAAGTCTGAGGAAAGAAGGATCCACAAGTTATGGGCTAAGGAAGGAGGCCCACAGCTTTAAAGCGAACAGAGACCCAACAGGCCTAAACACGACGGATCAGCACCAAGTTTATCCCGACAGAGAGTCTGCTGAGATTTATAGGAGCAAGGAACAGAAAGCCCAAAGAAACACAGCAGAGCCATATGCGGATCATAACATTGATAAGGAAAAGGAGAGGTCCTTTTTCAACAAACAAAGGCCTGATAATCAGAAGGAAGTGCGCGTCTACCGAAGACAGAAATCAAAGGGGAGTAGAGATAGCAAGGGGTCGTGGCTAGGTGGGAAGCTCAGTTGGAGATGCCAGGGACAGACTCGGAGGACGCAAGGGAGTTGCGCACGACCTTTGATCCAAATCTAGACGGAGTCTCGAAAACCCCATCCACTGAAGATGACATCTCTACTTGGTACTCGGAGGGAAAAGAACATCCATCACAATACGGGGCAAAGTAGCATAACCAGGTACACCACCACTCACAGAACTTCTACTTCCCCTCATCCCACTCCACCTCTATCTCTTTTGACACCTCGAACAAAACACCTCGATCATTCATCGGCGCATGCCTCCGATCACAACAAGAATGATGACAGAGAAGGACCATACTATAATCAGTCAACCGAAGCGCCAAGAGCCACAAGGAACAACAACGAGATACTAGGCGGAGTAGCAAAGCGAAGAGCTCCTTCTATGTAGGGCTCAACAGAAGGAGAACACAGAAGAAGTTCAGGAGAAGGAAATAGAGCGTATCTGAGCGTTCCTAATGACGATCGACGCTCAGTTGGTAGAAGTCCATTGATGACTTCCTATCAGTGTCTGGGAATTAAGCCTCCTCATGAAGATCCTCAATTGGAACATCAGAGGTGTGGGTAACACCTCTAAGATTCAATCCATCCGAAAGACTCTCAGATCGTCCAGGGTGGATATCATAACCCTCCAGGAGACCAAGAAAAGCATGATAGACAGACAGCTGCTCACGGGTTGGTGGAAACACTCCTTTATAGAGTGGGCTGAGTTGGCAACAAAGGGATCGGCAGGGGGCATAATTATAATGTGGGACTCTCGGAAATTCGTCTTGAAGGAGAAGCTGGAAGGAGAGTACTCCCTCACAGTTAGATTGAAGGAAGAGGGTAATCAGGAGTGGTGGTTCTCAGCAGTCTATGGGCCCTGCGACAATTTAGAAAGGGAGAACTTCCTCACTGAGCTAGCTGCTATGTCAGCTTTTGTCCAAGGGGCGTGGTGTATTGGGGGGACTTCAACATTGTGAGGAACCATTCTGAAAAGCTCCATGGAGAATACACCACAACCCAAATGCACACCTTCGATGACTGGATCCAAGACATGCAACTAAAAGAGACGGAAATGAAGAATATCAAATTCATTTGGAGCAATAGTCGGAATCCCCCCACCCTCTGCAAATTGGACCGCTTCTTGGGGAATACGCTTTGGTGGAAAAAATTCCCGTGTCAAAGAACATGGAGTTTGGAAAGGATTGTCTCGGATCACTGGCCCATCCTCCTAGACACAACGGAGGCCATCTGGGGCCTAGCTCCATTCAGATTCGAGAATAGTTGGGTCTCTCAACCGAGATTCAAGGAGCTCGTTAAGAAGGAGTGGGAAAATCACAAACCTAGAGGATGGCTGGGTACAGATCATCTAAAGAATAAGCTGAAAGAATGGAATAATAAGCAACAACCCCAAGACCAGGTGAAGTTAGAGAATTTAATCCATACCATTAAACAGTTGGACTTTGAGCTGGAAAGAGGGAATAATAACCCAGAAATAATGGAAGTGAGAATGGACACGATTAAGCAGATCCAGCATACTGAAGGTAGAATGGAAAGGCAAGCCAGACAGAGAGCAAAACTAAAATGGGCCAGAGAGGGTGACGTAAACTTGAGGTATTTCCACATAATTCTCACCCTTCGAAGGGCAAAAGCCATGATCACCAGACTGGAGGACGGCAGGGGCCAGTTATTGGAGGAAGTGGATCAGATAAAGGAGGCCATTATCAATCATTCGAATCCCTATTCAAGGAGAACTCTACCAGGAGATGGGGAATTGAAAGTCTGAATTGGCGCCAAATCTCAAAGACGGAAAGAAGATGGCTTGAAAGGTCGTTTGAGGAAGAAGAGATTAGACAGGCAGCGTTTAGCTGCGATGGGGACAAGACCCCAGGTTCAGATGGGTTCACCATGTGTTTCTTCCAGTAAGAGTGGGACACTATAAAATAGGATCTCCTTGAATGCATGACATAATTTCACCAGGATGTGGTGATTAATAGCAGGGTCAACGAAACATACCCATGTCTCATAGCAAAAAAGATTAATTCGACAAGACTTAAGGACTATAGGCCAATAAGCCTAATAACAAGCGTCTACAAGATAATAACCAAAACTCTTGCCATTGGACTGCAGACAGTCCTTAGTACCACGGTTAGTGAGCTTCAGATGGCCTTCATTAAAGATAGGCAGATCCTAGACGCAGTTCTAATTGCCAACGAGGTGGTGGAAGAGCACAGAGCAGGGAAGAAACAGGGCCTTATCTTGAAGGTGGATTTCGCAAAGGCTTTTGATTCGGTGAGGTGGAGCTTTTTAGATTATGTGCTAGAAGCCAAGGGATTCCGAACGCAGTGGAGAAGATAGATCCAAGGTTGACTATCCTCAGTGTCATACTCTATCTTCATCAATGGCCGCCCAAGAGGCAAATTCAAAGTTCAGAAAAGGCTAAGGCAGGGGGACCCGTTGTCACCGTTCCTCTTCACCTTGGTGGCTGACGGCCTCACTAGAATCATGCAACGTGCAGAGGAAAAACAAAGAATAACATGTTTGCAGATAGGGAAGGACAGAATAAGTTTAAATCATCTATTCTTTGCAGATGATTGTATTCTCTTCACGAGAAATGATTCAGAGGAAATTCAAAACGTCAGAGATGCCTTAGACGCATTCTGCCTCATCTCTGGGGTTGAAAATAAACGCTGATAAAAGCAAGTTGGTGGGCCTTAATGTGGAGGACGAGGACCTGGACAAGATAGCCGATCAAATGAAGGTATCTAAAGGACAGTGGCCGCTGAATTATCTAGGACTGTTGCTGGGAGGAAGCCCAAACAAGTTGGACTTCTGGAACCCAATCATCAACATTATCAACATGAGGGTGGAAGGTTGGAGAGGTAGCTATCTCTCTCGTGGGGGTCGTCTTTTGCTCATAAAAGCTGTCTTAGAGGCCACCCCGAACTACTTCTTGTCAACCTTCAAAATACCAAAAGGGGCAACCAACAAAATAGAGCAAAGTCTAAAGAGATTCCTGTGGAGAAGAGAAGGAAAAGAGAAGGGCCAGCATTTGGTGGGTTGGGAGCAAGTGTGCAAGAGTGAGGAGCAAGGAGGTTTAGGCATTGGCAGCATCACAAAGTGCAATCAAGCTCTTATGGGAAAATGGTTGTGGAGACTCTACACAGCCGAATACTCTATGGGCCATAATCATTAAAAGTATCCATGGCAACATGGCCAAAGGTAGGGGGGCTGGAATTAGCAGGAAATCCCCCTGGAGAGCAATAGCCAATCTTTATCCTTAGTTTAGAAAACATATCAGATGGAAGGTGGGTAAGGGGGAGGAAACCAGGTTTTGGGAAGATGGATGGTGTGCCACAGATAGCTTGAAAGACATCTTTCCGGGTCTTTATAAGCTGTCAGACAAGCATGAAGCCCCAATCTCAGATTTCGTCAACAGAACAAGGGAAGAATGATCAGAAAACTAGGCTTGGAATCTCCATATAAATAGGAATATCAAGGAAGACCTAGTGCAGGAAGTCATGGAGATCCTCAACCTGCTACAGTAGACCCAAATCACAAATAATAAGGATAGAATTGAATGGATGGGAGGCAAGGAAAACAGATTTTCGGTCCAGTCCTTCTTCAACAAATTAAACAATGGTCGAACAACTTCAAGTCCCTTCCACTATACAAACCTTGCGTGGAAAACCAGAATCCCCACCAAAGCAAAAATCTTGGCTTGACTGATTCTTCTTAATAAACTAAATGTAGATGATGTAGTGCAATCCAAAACGCCTAATCATACTTTAAAACCTTCTATTTGTTGTTTATGCAGGGGAGACGAAGAAACCACAATACACATATTTGAGAGATGTAAGTTCATTTCAAAAGTTTGGGAAGGATGGACACAAAGATGTAAAGAAATCAGACCTTGGAGAAGGGAAGCAGAAGATCAAAGCTTAGAAAGGGATTAAGACAGAAGACTGCAAGCCTATTGTAGAGTTATCATTTTTGCTATATGGTATAGTGTTTGGGAGGAAAGAAATAGTAGGATTTTTAAGAACTCTTGTAAAGGTAGCTATAGGGTCTGGGAGAGATCCAAAATTCTGTTTTGTACTTGGATAGCTAATACTAAAATGAGTCATGGGTACACGTTTGGGGAGTGGCTAAGGAACTGGCACAATATTGTGAACTCATTGTAACTCAGATTTCAGATTCCTCATCTGAAATCCTTTACTTTTAGCCTTAATAATACTATAGTTTCTCTTCAAAAAAAAAAAAAAATTAGTATATTAGGTGGTCTGGAGTTAAGCAATTCATGTTTGTTGTTAAATGTTACTGAATGGTAGATGCTCATGTTAAGCACTATATATATGTACTCATAGCATTTGGAATCAAGTTGAAGGAACAAACATTTCTAATTTCTTGTTTTTCTCCCATTCCTCTTCAAATTATGTGTACTTCCTACATTTCTAAGGCCAATTACCCAACACCAATATTGTTAGTCGTGGCTTCAACTCTTTCCTCTGGTAAAGTAATTCCTGCAATTTTGCACTTAAATTGATACTTTGTCTGGAGATGAAATGGAAACTTTAAAGCACCTTCATTGCATTCGAAGGCTCAAACTGTTGTTCTTCACAAAGAAAAGCCAATCATTTCCGTGATGTATGTGAGAGATATTGACAACATCCTGTCCCCCAAGAAAGCCGTTCATAACTCCAATTTGTTAATATATTATAATTGGGCTGAAAACATTGATAACATATAGTAATGATGTAAACATCTATTTTGCTCCAAAATTTGTGAAGCAAATGTACTTTAAGAAGTCCACCATGCCTAAGATGAAAAGGGACAATGGATTAGTAAATGGTGCATGGAATCCTTACTTTCCATTGAAATTTACATTATGAATACTTTACTGATGTTCAGCTGTGAATTTTTAGGATGTATCCTTCAGTGAGTTGCAAGTCAAGTATACATCTTATGTATGACTTTTGAATGGATTGTTTCCTAAGGAAAAAACAAAATAAAAAAATGCAACAAAACAAAAGAAAACAACATCTAGGCAATTTTTTGAATTGAATAAGATCTGCTATTGAGTGACTTTGACTTGGTTTTGGGATGCCATTTGGGGCTTTGTTTAATAGGTCACATCCCAAGACTACAATGTATTATAATTAGAAACAAGCATGTTCAAAGGACAGATTATTTTAATAACTTGAAGGAGATGCATGAACCTCAAGGCATTGTCCATCTTTAGTCATCATTGCAAATATTGGCAATCAAGAATTGTAACTAACCAACTGGATGCATTATCTCACGTTTGTCACCCACTGCTTAACTAGCAGCACCCTTTCAAGTGAAAAGAAGAATTTTGTACCCTTATTTTTCATTTATTAAGGTGCCAACTGTACAATATTATCTCAATAAAATTGGACCAATTGAAGGAATGTCAATGAATGATGTTGATACAAAACTGGATCAACATCAGATATGTTGATCATATGTGAGGATACAATAACCTCAATTACTATCTTGGAGCCCCTTTCGGTTGTATGGTGGAAGAGCTCAATTTTAAGGATGAGCGCTCAACACGGAGTACGAAGGCCACAATTAGAATACCAAAAAGAGGTGACTATCACAGGAAAACGATGTGATTTTGGCCTAGTGCACTCTGTTCACTAACCAAAATTAAGTGCTTTTGTTTTATAAAATCAACTGAGTATATGCAGTTTTGCACTTATGTGGTGGGACTTACAATCATAATTATATTAGTGGGCATCTCTCCATAGGGCTTGTTACATGGTTGTCAATTATGCCTTGATCAACTCACTTTTCATATATTGATCAGAATTTGTTGTCCGTTCCTTTTTTTTTAAGTGTTATGCTAGATTGATAGAACAAGCTAGGTGCTCCAACTTGACTTCGATTCTAATCGTACTTGAATTTTCTGTTTGTGTCTAGGATGCTGAAAGCTTAGCCGATTGCTCTCAACTCTTTGTGTTCAAAACTTCTTTTTTGACTTGTCTTTGGTCACTTGAGAATTAGAATTAATTTGGAGAAGTTTAATTCAACATGGAGTGACTTTTGTAAAAATTCGCTAAATTAGAGAAGCTTAGAGAACTTTTGCATAGATGGTTAAATACTTAGATTTTTGTAGTATAAGCTAAAAACTAAAATAAATAGACATTTCAGCACTTACAAATGTCAATAAGTGACCTAAGAAAATTGATGTTAAGTGGTTTTGTGAATTTGAAATGGTGCCTTTTGGTCTTAATTCCTTTTCTTTGTTTTGATTTTTAATTTTGTGATAGCTTGCTTCTTTACCGTATGTTTTGCCAAGTTGAATTTCATCATGTTAATTTATTAGTTTATTATTTAAATGTATTTTTTTTTAATCTTGTTTTACAATATTTTATTTGAAGAAGATGGTTTTGAGAACTTTGTTAATTCTTTTTTTAATTTTATATCTTATTTCAACTTTTTTTATTTGTTTCTTTTCTTCCCTTTGTGGTAAAACATATATCATAAATTACACAATTTGTTAGCTATTTAAATTATTCTTTTTACAATTTATAGTACAATATTGTCAGTTGATGAAGTTGCGAATAATACATAGTTATTAGTATTTCTTTGTTTTCTATTGGATAAATAACATTTTACTTCTTTTGAATTTCATTAGACCTTGTCAAATTTTATCGAAAGTTTTTGTCAAAGTTTTGCATTTTTAATTGAAAAACATAAATGCTTTTGAATTTTATCCAATTATTTATGCATTTTTTTTATTTTTTTCATATTAGTTTCTTCTTTTAAATCTGTAACTATTGTTAATTATTTACTAATTGAATAAAATATTTTTCTCTTCTCAAAAAAAAAAAGCAAAAAATAGGTAGAGAGAGATAGAGAGAGAGAATTGATGGAAGGGTTTATTTGTTGAAAGAGCCAAGTAAAAAGACCCAACATAGTTCAGAGCTGTGTAGAACCTTCATCTCATGAACTAGCCACCATAATGAGGTGAGATTAGTAGGATGAGAACACCTCATCTCAGATAATAAGAGATCAGTGAGAAATGACCTTTCATTAGAATAATTAGTGTGACAATAAATGAAAAAGGTGCCTATCAGTCTGAACACCACACATGGCAAGCCAGTTGGACAGATAACCATCGATATAAATTCAACTGTAGGTCCTGCCACACAAGGCCATACGTTCTCATTTAAGTTTGTCAAACATAAGAGATTGACACAAAAGCAATTAACGGAATTAGGCTGGTGCCATGCTAGTGTTCCCACATGATAATCACGCATCTTCTCTGTTTGTGTAGGTCCTAGGTAAGTTCTTCTCAATCCTTGTTCAGCTCATCCTTACTAGAATTTAGAATGTTGTTACCAAAGAGTACTTTAAGCTAGTTAGCTAGTTATTGAAGTCATGCCCACTTTATCCTAGCATGTTGTCTACATATTGTTTGTCAAATTGCATCAACATTTTTTTAAAAATGATGCCTATGTTTTTAACTAAGAGAATTCTAAATTTTGCAAATTATGGAGGTATTAGATTAATTTTTCAGTTCATTAAATTCTAAGAGAGTTATAGAGAATCAAGCAAAAGCTCAAACTTTGTCGTGTAGAAATTTAATTAGATTTATGTTTTAGGGGTCAACCACAGAAGCTATTTGTTTTGAGGTGAGATTGACAAAGACTTCTAGAAAGAGAAAGACCTGTACAGGTTTTCTGTTGGTATATAGAAAGCCTATGATAGATTTAGAGATATAAATATGGTGTATTAAAACTTTAGGATACGCTACTTTGGTGTCTCCTGATCTTTTGTTTTTGTTGATATTTACTTGGCACTCTGCCACTTGCAGCTGCAACTTTGATTTGAGTGTTCTTTGGGATAGGTTATAGCATTTAAGGATGGTTTAGAAGTGGCAGAAGTAAATTTATTTATTTATTTATTTATTTTTGTTTTTGTATAGCTGATTGGTTGTCGAATGTTAAGTACTCTTGCTATTCACTGCTTGGTAATCATAATGGAGCAATCCTAACCACTTTTCCAAGGCCATGGCATAGAAATTGAAAGTTTTTGTCCATTTATTTTGACCGTTTGCCCTTCATAATATCTACACAAATGTGTATTTGTTCATTTTAGGTATTTAAATGTCACATGCCCACAAGTCATTATACAGCACCTAAAGACTTTGCAGCTGAGATGCTCAGAAACAATGTTCTCTGCTGATGCATTTTGAATGTAAATTAAACTTTTGGATCCTGAAGAAGGTTGTTCAGCTTTTTTCTGCAGTTTCACATCTCCAGCCTTTTCATCCAACTGTTGAACAATGGACTTTAGTACAATGGATCGGGGACAACTCACTCTGCTAGGATCTGCATTCTGTGCTATGCTTTCTGCACATTTCACTGTACAGCTCCTATCACAGCATCTATACTACTGGAAGAACCCAAAGGAGCAAAAGGCTATAATAATCATCATCCTCATGGCTCCCATATATGCTACAGTTTCCTTTGTTGGTCTGTCAGATTTTTTGGGAAGCAAAGCATTTTTCATGTTTCTGGAATCGGTTAAGGAATGTTATGAGGCTTTGGTAAGTCAATCCTATTGGTCATGATGGAATAGTTTCAGTAGAGCTGCTAATGTATCAGATAACGCTTTGAACCTCTGATGGTACATGATTTGCAGGTGATTGCTAAATTTTTGGCTCTGATGTACAGCTACTTGAATATATCACTTAGCCAAAACAAAGTGCCTGATGAAATAAAAGGAAGAGAAATTCACCACTCATTTCCAGTCACGCTTTTTCAGGTATAAAAGTCTCGTCTAAGTTTTGTTTTTGTTTTTGTTTTTTTTTAAACTTATAAGTTTTCTATGGGTATCAACACTGGTGCTGACTGGCAGACAATTGTTGCTTTATTCATATCAGTCGTTCACTCTTTTTGGTTTTTTCTAATTTTACTTGGGTCTAATTTGCTGCTCCCTGGGAACTGATTATGTTGCAGGATAATTTATTGTAGGTCAATGGTATAAAACCACTCACTCTCTCCTGTATTGACCACAAAAAGATTTTTTCCACTTGTCCCTGTTTTAAATAAGTATGATGACTGATCACAACTTCAGCAACCTTTTTGATCCATGCCCTTTCTTTTATCATTTGCTTACATGGTGCTTCAGAGAAATATAGAGAGAACCAGCTGTAGGACTAACTTAATACTTCCTTGTTTGGTATAAACTTTCTTTCCTTAACATTGAAGAACTTTGAATTTAATTGCCCATACTTCAGTGCAGTAGATCAATAAAATTCCTATGAAACACAGTAGATCAGTTTAGTCAATTGGCAAAGTGTCAGAATTAATATTATTGGTTATCTTCTTAGATCGTCATCTCCAACATCTATTTTTTGGACAGGATTCCAGAAAGGTAAGCAAAGTATTTGTTATGAATAATTAATTAATTGCATGAAGTTGGAATGGAAGTTGTCAGAGTGCAGATGATGGCAAGTTTCTGCATTTATGTCTAATACATGCTAATGCACACTGCAGCCTCGCACCGTCCGGTTGGACCATCGGACATTGAAGCAACTCAAGCAGTGGACATGGCAATTTGTTCTCGTTCGCCCTGTGTGTTCTGTCATGATGATATTACTTCAACTTCTTGGACTGTACCCAAGTTGGGTTAGCTGGGTGTTCACCATTATTCTCAACATTTCTGTTTCACTGGCACTATATTCTCTAATGGTCTTCTACCATGTATTTGCAAAAGAATTGGAACCACACAAGCCTCTAACAAAGTTCTTGTGTGTCAAAGGAATCGTTTTCTTCTGCTTCTGGCAGGCAAGTTTCTCATCATTCCATTTTTCCTCTTATGCATAATGGTTTGGGATGGTTCCTATGTATCTGTTCCTTCATCGTTTAGGTTTATTCATTTGTTCCATCGGGTCATTTTGTTTACAGGGTATTGTACTGGACATCTTAGTTTCTGCTGGCATCATCAAGTCGCATCATTTTTGGTTAGACGTAGAACACCTGGAGGAAGCCTATCAAAACATTCTTGTATGCTTGGAAATGGTCATCTTTTCCGTTCTGCAGCAATATGCATTCCATGTTTCACCTTATATGGGAGATGTAGAAAGGCAGCTGCGGTTAGGGCAAAAGCGTGATTGATTTTGCGAAACCAATTGATAAAGGGACGGCCGGAAGAACACACATGGATAACCTATGGGTTGTTTCTTAAAATGCAACACAAGGGGATCCACTTGCAACACTTTGATGAGCCATATTTTATTGTCAAGGAATGTATTTTGTTAATAAAAACACTTGTATTTGTACCATAGTTTTTTGCTATGCACTATTGTTAATAAAATGAAATTTGAAAGCACCCAGATTTTGAGGGCACTGAACTTCTGCATCGCAGAGCCAATTCTTGAAGCTCAACTAGATTAACGAAGGAAACAAGAAAGTAAAACAAAAGGTTGCATTTGCACTTGGCACATCAAGAAAATTACACATGAAAAGTGAATCCGGGCTTTTCATCATCCAAAGACCACAAAAATAAAATTTGCCGAAAAAAAGGATTGTCTGACAAACAAAGAGACCTAACGATCCATCCCCCAGGGGTCGTGTAGTCCCAAAGTCCCAACCAAACACTTATTTTTAGGTGTCATGAATAACAGAACCTCTGGTTTGCGAACAGCTAGTGTGCTGCTTCGGCTACTTTCTGCACAAGAAACAACATATGCAGAACTGAAGATTAGACATATGAGGAATCATCTCAAAAAGCCTGTACAATCAAATTTATCTTGCAAATATAACATTGAAACTCATACCAAACTAAAGGCAGCAATTTCATTTTATCTTTTTTCTGTTTTGGAAGAGATGAATGCGACAATATCCAACTTATCTCCTCACCAAATCTTTGTCACAGACCTTGGGGTGGTAATTCAACCCACAAAGCCGTGGGTCTCACTTTGATACTGAACCACAGCCAATAAATCATTGGCAATGGCGGCAATATGTTACAGTAGTTTTAACACACACAATGCAAGAAGTGCAGTTGGATCCACTTTTCAATGTCTGATTGCTATCTCTTAAACAGAACTCATGCTTGAAACATTAGAATGCAAGTGCCTTGAGGTTTACCATAGAAAAATCTCAATGCCAAACAAGCAAACAAAAGAGATGCTGAAATGGCAAGCATAGTATGGAAATTCAACTTCGCCTTAAACTTAGACGTACGAAAATCAAAATTAATTTGAAGAGTTAAAGAATTTCAAAAGAATTATTGACAAAATTCTCTGACTTAAAAAAGTTCAAAAAAATTTTACATAAAATTTAAAATATGCATGATTTCGATTAAAAATAATGAAAAAATATAAATCAATATATTTTATATCTATAAATAAAAATATAATAGTTTCAAACATTTATTTTGATATTAACAATATTTAACATTAATCACACATGTTAAGAATTTTATATTATTTACTTGTGAATTCCACGAATTTCACCGAAATTCCTCGAAATCTTGGAAGTTTTCACGAATTTCGTCAGAGTCTTTAAAGTTTTTGCGAATTCCGTCAAAATTTTCGAAGTTTAGTCAAATTTCTGTAAATTCTCTTTTATAATTAGACTCTGGTTTGGTAGCCAAAAAATTCAAAATAACTTGCCGAATTTCGCCAACATTTATTTAGTGAATTTTCATTCCTTGATGGTAAGATTTTGCAAATCAACTAGTGCGTAGAAATATCATTCCAGAACACACAGGAGGAACCCTATGGCTACCTGTCTTCAGGTGAACAAACTACAAAGGTTCCCCATGAAAATTCTTGCTAGCCTTGTTGCAAACAAGTATGAGTTAAATAGCAAAAGATTCAGCGCCAATTGTCATATTCCAGCAAGCAGTAGCTAATCCTTTTAAGAGTTATAAGTTGAAAAAGTGCTGTTTACGGTTACCTCTTCTATGTTTTCTTTCTTGCCTCTAGTGAAGAACTTGTAACCTCCAAAGAAAAGTAAGCCCCAGCCAGATAGAGAGACGATCACAAACTGCAAAAGAATTGAACACACAACTTTTTAAAACCAGTACCTTTTAATAATGATAAAAAGAAAGAGCTAAACCACAATAGATTAGACTTAAATAGCTCTGGAAGAATAAGATAAATGAATAGTTAACTGAGACATGTATCAAAAGTTTCAGAACCCAGTAGAAGTCAACCAAGACATATATATATATGTATGTATGTATGTATGTATGTATAGTAGAAACGATGAAAACAGTTAGATTAAAATGAATGAGCACCTACAGTGCAACGTCACCAAAAAAGGAAATAATCATAGAGACGAAAACTATAAACCAATTATACAATACAGGAAAAAAGCTAACCAAAACAACCCAATGTTACACCAGAAACAAACATCTTCCCAGTCAAGAACCCATCTGAGAAAGAGGGGCCCTCACACTAGAGCAACTGAATGGACCGATGAACTAGTGGCAAATGTGATGTCCTCTCACATCCTATTTGACTCCTTACACGTATCACTCAAGAACCTATTGTTTCTTTCCAGCCATAAATGTCATATCGTGGAGGAAAAAAAAACAAAAACAAAAGAGCCACCTCTTTTGCTATACCACAGGATAATGCAGGCATGCGATGGGAACATGCTTTCCTCAATGTTCTTAGGAGGAAGGCATCTTCCCCCAGAACAATTGAACTATGTATCCTATACCACCTTTGCCACAGAACAATGCAAAAATAAATGATCTGGAATTTCTTCTGCTTAAAAACATAAAACACAACATTGAGGGGACAAGCATTTGTTGCAAAAGATAAAGAGTGTTCATTCTCCTCTCCTTTGAGTCAGTAATCCAACCCAACACTTTAACTTTTGATAGAATATTACTCTAAACAAGATTTAAAATATTAATGTTTGTTGACATGGTCAAAATTTTGATATAGCTTTTGCTAATAGCCTATAGATTACATAGACACAGTTACGAGAAAATAATGCAAGAAGTTATGCTATGCACACACAAACACAAACGCAAATAAAAAAGAATGAACACTGACAAGTCTTTTGATTTTTTTTTTTCTTTTCAAGAAAAGGAAAAAACAATTGTCTTCTAAAAACACAACTCACGTGCTCTTCCTTCCAGTTGCCAGGATTCATTGGCTCCTTCCAGCAGTTCACCTTTGCAGGTCCATGATGATCTACAACAAACAAAGAAAAAGAGCTAACATTTAAATACCGAGAATATCTCAAACTTAGAAGTTCATTGGTAAAATGCAATATAAACATCATAGGAAAAAAAAAAAAGACTAAACTATCAGAGCCGAGGACTTAGACAAATAAAAGAGCTCCATAACGAGGGGGATGATAACGAATCAAATCAGGTCAAATATTAATCATTTAAGCTTACAACACTTAATCTGGACAGCTCTATCCACGCATAAATATAAACATCTTCACTAGTCTAAGTAAACCTTTTCCTCCCAATAAGGAGAAAGCACGATCATAACATTACATGCCAAGATGTTCTTCAAATAGTTTCATTTTCTATCAAAATCTCTCCCAATACAATGATCATTACATACAATACAAGTTTTCTCAAAGTTCAAAACTTGATCGGTTTGACAACAGACAGCCCTCAGATTATTGCAAGTGCTCCAAATTCTCATTGTCGTCCTTAAGCAAAGATTTACGATTGAGAAACCCTAATTCTCAATTCAAGATACGTACCAGATCGAGAAATATCACATGATTTAGTTTTTATAATAAATCTGAAAAAAAGTAGAGCAGATCAATGTATGATCATGGAGAGAATGATAAAAAAAAAAAAAGAAAGAAAGAAAGAAAGAAAGAAACGTAGGTTCAGATTATGGAGACGAGAGGAGATAATACCGCCGCCGCCGGCGAGACCACGCCGTTGGATCATCTTAGCGGCTTGAACCGCCGATGTCGGAGAGGAAAGCCGAGTAAGAGAAGCGGCTTGACGAGCCGCGGCCCATGCCGCCATTGTTACAGCTTTTGCTTTATTAGAGAAGAGTAAGAAATGGAGAACAGTGCGCGAGAGATGCAAAGTCGGAAGAGCAATGAAAACACGGGACGGGAATTGAAGAGGAAGAGGAAAAGCATGAGGATGACATTTTTGCCCTCACATTTACTCCGGATTTACAAGCATAACCTGGATTACTATATATTGAATAAAATGTTATGAATGAATATTTATATTTTACAACTACTTAAACTAAAATGTGTATAATTTATTTTTGTATATACTTTTATTATTATGTTTTCTGTAATCTAAAAGATGTTAAAATTTTACAAATAAAGCATGACAATTGATACAAAAAAAAAAAAACTCAAGAAATCTTGATCTAATTGGATTTATTCATATTCTTCTTATCTTTATTTTTTCTAAAAATATTTTTTTAATTGTATCATAACAAAATGTGAATATTATGATGGTTTGTGAAATAATTTCTTTTAGTGTTTACATCATAAAATTTTAGTTAATTAGCTAAATGCCCAAATCCAAAACATTGATAAGAATAATAATTTTTTTATTAGTTTAGATTTATTTAAGTTACTGGTATAAAAATATCACAACGACAATGTCCTAACTTTTATTATAATTCAAAATCTTAAAATGTTAAATGACTTTGCACTTTTTTTTTATGATATTCAATGCAAAGGGCACGTGACTTGTAAGTCCTTTGGTCTCCATTTTCATCTTCATCCACCCTATCCAACCTACAATTCATTTTTTTTCTATTATTTCAATTATTGTTCTACCTTGTTTCACAATCTCTTGTTCTTATTTTATTTTATTTCTTTTCTATATTTTTATTATTACTTTTACACCATAATTTAATTATATACTTTTTATCGTCCCTTTTTGATATGTACATACATATCTACCAATTATCTTAGAGATGAAAAAATCGGTTATTCTATTTCATTTTTATGTTTTTATTCATTGGGTGGGCCATTTACTCAAAATAATTGTCTAGAACAAAAGTTTTCAAATGCAAATAGAGTTCTAAAGTTGATTTGGGATGTTAATTCTGTTTTTTTTTAAAGTTACTTTAGTAAATAAAATTATAAAGAAAGGAAGTATGAAATTAGCCCAAGACGGCTTTTGTTCACATAAATAAATGTAATAATGTGAGCCAACCTTTTTAAAAAGCTGTAACATTTTATTAAAAATGTTCTTTTTTATTTTCTTTGAAAAATTAAAATTGGTTTTAATTAAACATTAATAAATAATGGATCATTCTTATATTTAAAAATAAAAAAATAAAAAAAAAAAGAATATACAACCATGAAGATGTTTCGGCCTTGTATATATACTCATAGCAAGCTCTGAGCACTTCGATTGGAATGTTGAAGATGGTGCTACTGGCACAGATTGAAGTCAAAACGACATTTACAAGTACTAGACATACATACATGTATATATATATTCACTAGGATTCATTCTATGTTGTAGGGCAGGCCTATTTGGAAATGATAGTACATGACAATCTTCCCCATCTGCCATCTCCTAGTTCGTCACCTTTCAAAAACCTATCATAAATTTCAATAAGAAAAAATAAATTACACGTTTGTTTCTGAATAATTTTTACAAAAAAAAAAAAAAGAAAAGAAAAAACAAGAGAAGAAAAACAAAAAACATTGTAGTCATCAAGAGTGGAAACACGGTATAAATGATTCATAGAACAGGTATGAAGTAACTTAAAAGGTGGTGTTCATAAACATGAGTCACTAAACTCGGGAATGGGCTCAGGGATGGCTGGTGCACATGACAGAGAGAGTAATGAATCTATGATCAATCTAAAGCAATCTATCTTAGTGGTGAGACAGTTTAGAAAGGTGTCCCCCTAACAGCCTATGGCACGGGAATGCAAGCAAGTCAGGTCCAAGAAAATAATTATTGTGTTTCAAAGATACATGTTTCTAAGGAGAATCAAAATATGGTTTTGGGTGTATAAAAGGTCACAAACATATAATAGACCCTTGTTGTGATTTGAACGGGCTCTCTGCACAGAATAAATACCCCAGAACATATTTTGTACATACTGCTATACAAGTTGAGCAACCAACAAGAGCGAAACAGAGGGGAGAGAGATACAGAGAGAGAGAGAACACAAGGAAAGAACATAAGAGACCGAAGTAGAAAGAGAAGTGACGATAGTGGCAGCCTCATTTTGTGATTAAAACCGTCCAGTACATTACATGAAAGGAGTGACCTATCATTTATCTAGTGTACAGTAAAACTTACCATTTGTTAATTTGAGTAGAAAGTTATGTAGGCACCCGCCTAAGAAACGCTAGAAGCTGAACCTCTGAACCATAAAATATTGATATAAAGACTGAATATGTACCTTGAGAAGCCGGATATACTATTCAAAGAGAAAGACTAGCAAAAAGCAGCTCCAACTCCTCATCCTGGGACTTTGTTCTCTGGCAGAGAAGAAATGAAAAAAAAAGAACATAACAAAGGCAATAGCAGTCAATCCCAGCAAAAACAGAGAGAGTGGTGGTGGGGGGAGGGGAGAGAGAGAGAGAGAGAGAGAGAGAGAGAGAGTCAACTTCATCACTGATATTATCATTTCTGTATTTATCCTAGCACTTTGGTAAGAAAGGCACAAGAATATCTTTCTTGCTAAACGCTTAAAAATATGTTGACACTGAACAGCATGACAATTCAACTAAAATGATCCCACAACACCAGGAAGCAGGCGTGGAATCTTCCAGAAAAAAAAATGTCCATCAGAAGATACTGAACAGCCCTCAGTATTTTAAAAGCTAACACTATGATGACAACCAATTGAAAAGCTTAATAGCACAATAATTTTAAATGATTGAATACGTTTTATAGTTCATCAAGAGGCAACTTTTGGTAAGGCATAAACAAATTTGGATCTCCTCTTACTACCTCCAGAGTATTTCAGACCTTTTTTTTTTTTGCCATTTAGTTGCATCTACTTGCATGTCCTCTTTGGTACTATCATTGGTATCTCCCATAAATATGTCAAAGTAAACCAACTATCATATATCTTGCACCAAGTTAGAGACTCCACTATGCTGGATCAAATGAGATCAATATATCGTCAAGCATAACAGCTGTTTTCACATTAAGAGTAACCACGGGTGGCCACGCCCTTCTCTACATTAAAGATAATTAGACACCATCCTTGATAGACGAAGGGTTCAAAAGCAAGCTAATGGACATGAAGTTTTTAATTGCACAAGGCTGCGTTTGAATGGTGTTTGGGTAAGCACTCCAAGATAATGTATTAGCTATGGACCATGGGCATAATCAATATGCTCTTGGTTGCATAATATAGAATTGGATAGTTCCATATTTTATTACCCTTTCTAGTAAGACCAAGTAATGATTATGGAACTATAAAATTAGTAAGAAGAATCTGCATTAAACGTTTGAACAAAGAAAATGTAGCACCTGGTTATTTTCCAGGTCTACTAATTAGTTGATCTGTTTTAAAACTCCATGGATCTAATGATCCATGCATCAAGAATAGTTAATGTGACTACGCTTGATGGATCCACATGTCAAGAATCAATTAGGACCTGACATCGAAACTAGAGAATAAGTGAGGAATCAGAAGTTGAGTCCCTTAAATGATAGCACAAAAAGGAGAATCATAACTACAATGGCAACCCATTTATTTCATTATTTCATTGAGTGTCAGACAAATTCATGGGGGAACATTTATCCCTAGAATGCAACCACCATCAATGTCCACAATATCCCTTTACAGACTACAAACTGCCTGCTCCAAGAAGCAGATTTTGTCATTTACCACGGATGGTTCAGAGAGCACAAGAGATGAGGATAATGATAATGTTCTATATATGATAAAAGTGTTGGGAGGTAGTGATAATGATGATGAGTACATTTTAAAAACTTGCTAACCTGAATATTCATAAGGTGCAATAATTTGTTAAGCACTTTTGTGCGATGAATTGCATAGCTGCTGTGTGCAGGGAGTTTATTCATTCTTTCCATTTCTGCATGAACTGCACCCCTTTTATCTTGATAATGTAATGTACCACGTCCATCTGTTTCCTGAGCTCCATCCCTATTTTCCCCTGCCGGACTAAGGGCGTTGCCGCCCTGTAGATGATTTAGTGAATCCAGTTTTCCAATAAGCCTGCTCAAAAGATTTCACAAGATATTTCAATCTCAAGAGCATTATGAAAAATAATAAAAAGTAAAAGAAAAGACTCATCTGAATACTACATAAAAGAAAGAAAGACACTGGAGTATATAGCAAGAAATATTATACTTGTTCTGTTCTGTTGTACATATAGGTGATAAGGGACATCATGTTTGTAGAACTACAAAAGCTAAAGCTACACTAGCAAGTTGGAAAAGATATATATATATATACACACACGTAATATAGATAATATATTAATATAAATCCATCAAATATTCCAAGAAGTTGCATAAACTTGTCAACAGAATAGCAGGTGGTCACCGAACCTTCATTACCTTAACTGCTAGTCGCTGGAGTCATGGAAAAGAAAGAGATGGAGAGGTCAAGAGTTACATTTTTTTTTTTTTTAGCTAACCTAAATACCTGTAAATTAATATTTTTTTTCTCACCTAGGCCATTAATATTTTTTTCTCACCTAGGCCACATCTAGGCTATGCATCACCTAGATTGGACAAATCACCCAAAAATCACCTTGATGCCTTGAAAAAACAGCCACAAAGTCCCTCCACAAAGCAAATCTTAAATAAAACTACTAAACTAACTTGCGTACATGCATCATGTCTGATCAAGGACATGAGGGGAGAAAACACTTCTAACTTAACCTTTTTTAGGCCACCATAGGGTGCTCACTTGAGCTTTTATTCGCGAGGTATCTGCTAAATTTTGACTTCCAGAAGTCTTGACAAATTCTTATGCATATAGCATGATGGCAATTATCATACTCATGTCATAGTATATGCATGTTTGATAAAAAAGAAACTAGTGAACAACAAAGTGCTTTACTTGCACAAAATTAAAAAGACAAAATAACACATAATGTCAGCATAGTGTTGATTTGCGGAAACATTTGTGAAAAAAAGTATCTTCTTAACAATAATTATGAATAACTAGCTGACAAAAATTCATATTTTCAATTTAGAACAGTGAGACAATGATGTCTCGAGAAGGATCAATATTTAGATAAATGATTCCAGCAAATGGGCTTGTGTTTTGGATGATAAGATCATCTGATGAACAATATCAACATGTAAGCTAAACAGTGGGGATGATGAAGTGACTTGGCCCTTGCATTATGGTCAAAAAATCATTACATTAGACTTTTCACATGGAAATCTTTTATGTTTCCTAAGACAGGTATGTTCCAACCATGCTAATTAGCATAAGCTGGGATTCTAAAACCATAACCGTGAAATAGGTCCATCCAATATTCAGAAATGGTTTCGGCTATATGAATCTATTACCTTCACTTTGCACTATCAAGGGCTAAGCCAATACTCAAATTACAGTAAGTTCAATCTTTCTTAATCATCTCTTTCTATTTTAATTTTATTTCTACATAAACCTCTATTGTTATCATATAGTGTTAGTAGACCACTCTTCCTAGTTTGTGGATTCAAAGGTCAACATTGTATTTTATTTTTTTTTCAAACTGCCTTCGTTCGTTTCTCTCATTTTATCCCAAGATGATGCTCCTCCAAACATCTCCTGAATGTGCTCTCATCAACAATACCTAGTAGAATCAGCAATATTCATTCTACCATAACCATAAATTAGATGAAAAGAATGAGAAAACATTAGCACCAGACAAACAAATCAAAGAAACAGGAATTACAAAGCGTCAGTTTTTCTTCCAAACTCGGCTTTATTCACTGCTCATGTTAGCAAAAAGGTAGATAAATCAAAAACAGCTCCACAAGAAATTCCGCTTATCCAAAGTTCTACCGCTTCTACCATAAATTCCAGATTTTACACTAGCCCTAACCTAGAAAACCATGGTCAACAAAAACACAATCTTCATCCAATAACAACAAAAAATCCTAGACACGTCCAAAGCCCTCCCAAGGCGTAACTCGCCAGAACACTCTCCCCTCAATTAGCCCATAAGGAACAGCGCCGAAATTCCTCGAATCCGTGGAATTATAAACATTATCCCCTTGAATCCAAACGTGCCCTTTCGGCACGACAATCTCGCGCTTCTCGCTTCTGCTATTATAAGGATCGGTGAGATACGACACGGTCTCACCTTCCACAGCAGTGATTCGCTTCGTGATAATCTTTCTAGGGTTTTCGGGCGACCTCACAAGGACAATGTCTCCAGCGCCGACGGAGCCTCGCCGGACGGAGGATCGGTCGGCGAGAACCAAGTCGCCGGTGAGGGAAAAGGTCGGTATCATACTGGGTCCGATGACGAGGGCAGGAGTGAAAACGTAAGTGTTGGTGACGTGAAGGAAGCAGAGGAAGTTTGTTATAGGAAGCGTTCTGTTGAATGCTTCTTTGGCTATGGTTTTCCATGGGAGCTGAAGAATTGCTATGCCCATCTTGGATTTTAACTATTATTCAGAGAAAATTGAAACATAGGAAACAAAAATCCAAATGAAAAGAGTGTAGGAACGAGGGATGTTCAGAGAGAAAGAACCTTGAGAGGTTTTTCTGAAGATTCGACTCCCTGGTTTCTTTCCAGAATGCTCTGTGAAAGTATACGAGGCCGCCACCATGCTTGCATCCCAACATATTTATAGCCAAGTACTAACTCCAATTAGCTGGAAATTATAATATCTCTAATAAATATCAACATTATAATATCTCTAATAACTATTATTCATTATTACTTCTTAAACTCATAATTTTTTATTTATATTATTTTGATGATTTCCTTAAATGTATATATATATATATATATACATTCACAAATATAAATATTATTTCATATATTTACTTAATAATATATTTAATATAATATTAAATAATTGTAATTAAAATTTTTACTATAATTAATAAAAATAACAAAATTAAAAATTAAAAATATAATATTGGTTGTCAAAAAATTCACATTAATTATTAAAAATATATTTTATTGTCACATTTACTATAATTTATGTTAGAGCATCTCCAATGCTCTTGTTCAATAAACCCTCAACATCATCAATTTTATCATCCACATCATCTATTCATTAAACTCTCACTCATTAAACTCTCACTTACAATACTACATGTTTATTAAACTATACTGTATGGGTCTCACAGTCACATCAATTCGTTAAATACATAAATCATAATATTTCATTTATAAAATATTTTTTTTTTAAAATACCAATTATTTACATTTAAATTACAAATATATATATAATATATATAATTATTTATTTAAAAATTACTTTTTAATAAATAATTACAAATATATATTTTTAAATGTTACTAATTGTTATTTTATAATATTTTATTTATAAAATATATTTTTTTTAAAAACTATTATTCACATTTAAATTAAAAATATAAATAATTAATTTAATTTATATAAAAAATTATATTGTTTATAATTAAATATTTAAAAAATTATTTTTAAATAAAATTTTTAAATATTACTATTTGTTATTTTAAATAGTGATTTAAATAATTATATATATATTATTTATTTTTAAAAATAATGATTTATTTA
>JAJIYU010003125.1:0-27708 GCA_030144865.1 Tinospora cordifolia | reverse complement strand
CTTCAATAGTCAGTTTTTAATAACTAGTTTGTAATGACTAGTTATTAATAATTAAATTAAATTAACATAGGACTAAATAGATGACACAAGAATTAATAATTAACACAATGAAGTTATGTCTATTTATTGTAGACTAATATTTTTTTTATAACGTTACAAATCATACGATGGTTCTTGAGTTGTTCGGTGAATGGCTCATATCCATCATCAAAATTTGATGATCGGATAATATTTCAATTGATTTTTTTCAAAATTTGCATCTCAACATGTTTATCATTTCTTCGTTCCACCATTTGTTCACACTGTTGATTTATGTCTATTACCATAGAAGTACATCTCTGTTTCTCATTTCCTTTTTTTCTTTGCATTTTTACTCTCTTTAAGACAATTTTAATCAATCGGATGAACTTCAACTACATCATCATCAACCTTAAGGCTTGTATTTGCATCAATAAAGATATGTAAGCATCGAATTCATTAATTATTGTTTTCTTTGTTAATCGATGCTGAGAAGTGCTTGATTTCCATTTTGAAATATCTTTTAGCATCATCTAAACATTGTTGTAGGTGAAATACTTATTTCATGATTAATAATATTGGCTCAAGTACATTTCTTTAATTGGTCATCACCACAATTATTATGGTGCTCTGTCAACAATTTGTTGTACACTTTATTAAATTTTTTAATAATCAAAAGAAGACAAAAACCAATGTTGCCTAACAAAATTTGGTTTTCTAGGTGAATTAGACTTACGATTTATATTGAAGTACTTTATAACTCATTTTAAAAATATTTTATCATTTGCCTACAATATTATCAGTTGAAATTGTTAATTGAATAATGTTCTCACTCGTTGGTTGTGTAAAAAATTATAGAATTTAAAAATTAGATATGAAATATGTCTCGATTAAATTTTCAAGTTGCATTCATGAAGATCGATATAAATTTTTTTGGTAATGGAGAAGAAAATAATAATTTTAGATTAACACTTAAATATGTGGAAAACTTATTTGATGAAGAATACACAAAAAAATGAAATTGAAATCGTTGTTAATTTCAGACATTAAGTTGGATAAAAGATTTTTGGGGATTTAAAATATTTAGACGAAAAGTTTTGCATATTTTGATAAGAAATGGGGAGGCAAAATTTCGAGGAGTTTGATGATTGTTAACGTTTGGACATTGGAAAGATAAAGAATTATCAAATAGATCTATTGTATGATAAACCACAATAAAAAATTTATAAATAATAAGAAGCATTTTCCAAGAAAGAATCAACATCAAAATTTATTGTTAAAGGAATGATTTTTTTTGCTAAAAGAAAGTAATATTTATAAATTTTTAATTAAAGTATTAAAAAAATTACATATAATAACACTATTAAAATTAGTTTATAAACAAAAAAAATTACTAGCCGTTGCACTTTGCAATGACTAATTAAAAAAAACAATTAAATTCTTAAAAAATAACAATGACTAGTAAAAAAACAGTTAAAAAATAAAAAAAATTACTAGCTGTCGCAAATGCAATGACTAATTAAAAAAATTAAAAAAATATTAATGACTAGCTGCTGCTCCAACAACTCGTTATCCATTAAAAAAAAAAATTTAAATAGCCTTTGAGCATTTGAACAATTTCAAACGCTCAAAGTTGTTATACTACGTAGTCAGATATTCTAAGGGCGTCTGCAATATGGTATAAAGAATGCTGAGGTGGCATTCAATGGAGTGCCACCTCAACGCTCTGGGCGTTGAGGGCTCGGTGTAGACCGAGCGCTCAACGCCCATCATAATTTTTTTTAATTTTTTAATTTTTTTTTTAAATGAGCTCTCCGCAAGTTTGTACGCTTAGTCTGCATCGAGCGTATGAGCATTGCGGACGCCTTAATAAGGCGTCTGACCACATCTCCGCTCAATGAGCATTAAAAACACTTCATCAAAGACATCATAAGAATAACAGCGCCATGAACTAATTATTATGATCCAATATTTATTTTAATAAAAAATGATAATATGCTTCTTTATAGTTAAGTTTTTTTAATAATTATAACCTTTACAACTATCATTTATTATACGCCTTCTATTTATTAATTCTTTTTAGGAAAAAGATCACCGTCATTTTAAAAAAGAAAAAAAAATTGAAATCATCATTTGCAAAATGGAAATTTCATAAACCCTACGAAGAGCCCGCGACAGCATCGCAAACGCTAACTCGCTACGCTACTGAATTTTGAAAGGTGCAATCGCTCGTTCGTTGCTTTTGTTCGTTTTCTTTCTCATTCTACGTGTTTTTCATATTCAATAGATAATTTGAGACTGAAATTTGTTTCTACTTTGTTTAGTTTCATCCGTGTTTTGTTGTTCTAAATTTTTTTACCTGTTTACTGTCGATTTCTAATCGCCATTAAATCTTCAAATACACTACTGTCTTCAAATATCTGCATTTGGTTGAGGTTTAGGCGGAGTGATTGCTCAGTGACTGAAGTTACTAATGGGATAATTGACAGGGATTCCGGTTGTATGTAAAGCTATTTATAAATTGTTTTAGTCACTTACATGTGCTTCAAAGTTCCCTTTTTTTATTTTTTATTTTTAAATTTTTGGGTAATATTTGCTAGAGAAGAGCTAATTTGAGGTACGAAGTTTCAAAAATAGGCTTTAGATCAGAATTTAAGGAAGATGCTTTGCTGCCCTTGATGCGCCTATGTTATTGAACAAGCTAGATACTATGTTATTTTGTTCCTAGGATGCTAGATAGTGTAACGAAGGAGAAATAAGTTTGGTACTAGCAGTAGTAGACTTTTAGGTGTCTCAATAATTGGCTTGCTTTATCTTAACTCTGCGTAAATTAATAGGAAAATCTCCTGTTTCCTTAAAATTCAATTTGGGGAAAAGAGTGGTCTCCTTGGCAACATCCTTCATCTTGAAAAGGATGCAGTAAAATGGGATCAGTTACATTACAGTGGATCATGTTTCTCAAGGTCTTTTGTGTTTGACTTGAACCAGCTGATCTTGAAGAACCTCAATGATTGTAACTTCCTTTGAATTTGGGACAATCATTGGTTATTTGCAAGTTGCTTGGCAAATGACTTGAAGGATGTTTTGATGTTCCTTATGTGGTTTTTCACCCTAGTTATTGGTTTAATTTCAGTTGTAGTCCTTTCTTCTGTAGGTTTCACATTCTCTTTCAGTATTGATGGATTGGTTTTGTATTTAGGTGTGAAAACTTATGGTTTTGGATATGTTATGGATGGTTTTATAATTTTAGATACTCAGTTGTCTCACCCATCTTCTATTGAAAGTTGATCTTATGCTTTGTTTTTCTTCTAGTTTACTCGATTCAAATGTTTGGCATGCAAGATTAGGACATTTAAAGCAAGATAGAATGAACAGATTAGCTCCAGAGGGTCTTTTAGGCTCATTAATGAGAATTAATTTGTATGTATTGCTGATAGAGAATCAACAAAATAAACGTATGAAAGTGTTGGGATCAAATAGAGGTAGAGAACATCTCTCTAATGAATTGAAAGAATTTTGTGATGAAAAACACATCTCATGTTTGTTAACAGTAACCACTACCAAGCAACAAAATGGTGTTGCTGAATGAAGGAACCAAACCTTATGAGATATGGTTCGTGGCACAAGCTAACCTTCTAATGTCTTATTGGGGGGATGGCTTATTAACAGCTGTGTACAACTTCAATCTTGTTCCATCCAAATTGGTACCCTCTTCTTCATATGAATTTTGGATGGGAAGGAAACCAGATTTAAGCATTTTGTGATCTTGGGGATTTGTAGCTTTTGTTCACTCACTCTCCATTTGATATGAAAAGTTAAGACCACATAGCAAAAAATCAATCTTTATTAGATACTTGGAACACTAAAAGGGATATGCGTTCATAAAAAAAAAATGAAGATAATATTATTACTGAATATGAATTTGGAGATGCTATTTTAATAGAAAATGAATTTCCTACAAAAAATCAGGTGACTAGTAGTCTTCCTTTAAATGAGATAGATATTGTAAATCTAAATATGCCAATAGAGTCAAATGAAGATTTATCTCAAGATGAAACTCAAAGCAAGCTTTATCGCAGCAGGAGTAATGACCCACCCACAAATAGATGGAGTTGATGAAATTAAATCATGTCTGAGACTTCGTCAATCTTCCATCTGGTCGAAAAGCAATTGAGAACAAGTGAGTTCTTAAAATCAAACGCAAAGCAGATGGATCAATAGAATGGTACAAGACACGGTTGGTTGCCAAGGGCTACACACAACGAGAAGGGATAGACTATTACGAAACTTTTTCACCAGTTATAAGATTTGTCTTAATTCAATTATTATTAGTTGTTGTTATATATTTGGACCTTGAGTTACATTAAGTGGATGTGTAAATCACATTTCTGAACAGTGAATTGAGAGAAGAAATATATATGCAACAACTAAATGAGTTTGTTGTAGAAGGTTAAGATTGCAAGGTATGCAATCTCAATTGATCCATATATGGATTGAAGCAATCATCTAGACAATGGTACTTATGTTTCCATCAAACAATAACATCCTTTGGATTTACAATGATTGATGAAGACCATTGTGTTTATATTAAGCGTTCAAAAATCATTTTGTAATTTTATCCTCTATGGAGATGATATTCTACTTTCGGCAGTTGCTTGAGTTTACTTTTAACAATTAAAGACATGGTATAAAAATTAGACGAATTTTGTCGAAATTAGCTGAATTAATTAGACAATTTGGAGAATCGAACTGAAGTTCACTTGTAATTATAAAATTACAAAATTTCATCGAAATCTTCGAAAAAGTTGGCGAAGTTCACTTAAAATCAAAGTTTTGAATATTTTTGTGGAAAAAAAAATGTATAAAAGTCGTAAAAAAGCGCATTTTTTATGAAAGAATTTATGTAGTGCACAAAAATTCTTCGGTATAATTATAAAGATTATACAAAAAAACATTCTTTATAAATAAAGAAGATTTAAGGTGAGATATGTATAACTGGCGAGTGGCTATCCAAAAGAAAGAAGCATAAGCTGTAGCTTGAAGAAGAGATGATAGAGAGAATAGAGAGAAGTGAAAAATAAACTAAAAACATAAGAGAAGAACGATAAATGAAAATCGGGGTTTATATTAGAGTTTGACGATAATTTTTTTTTTTTTTGTTTTTTTTTCTAATAGTTTTAAGTTAACATCCGTGATGTGCATTAAGCATTATTAATGTTAACATATATATATTCGGAACCATTATATCTATACTTTTATATATATAATGTATTTATTATGTTTGTTCTCGACATTTTTAATAGAAATTGTGCATATTTTAACATTTATATAATATTTTTTTGAATTTTTCTAAGTTGATAATTTTTACAAAAATTCTTTCAAATTTCTCAAACTTTTCGAATTAATTCTAATTTCAAATGTCGAAGTTTGGAGCGACGTTGAATTTTCGTTCCTTGATTAAAGATTGGTTATCATCAACTTTTGACATGAAAGATATGGGTGAGACAAACTTCGTACTGGGTATGAAAATGAATAAAAATCATTCCCAAGGGATTCTTGCTTTGTCTCAAGAGCAATACATAAAGACAATCCTTGAATGATTTAACATGAAAGGTTGCAAGCCAATCGATACACCAATTGTTAAAGGAATACATCTCAGTCAAGCTATGTGCGCTAAGACTCCATTTGAACAATCCAGAATGTCCAAGGTCTCGTGTGCAAGTGCAATTAGAAGTCTCATGTACGCTATAATGTGTACACTTCTAGGCATATGTTATGTTGTTGGTATAGTCAGTCGATTTATTTCCAATCTTGGTTAAGAGCATTGGAAAGCTATGTAGCGAATTTTACAATACTTGAAAGGCAAAATGGATTTATGCCCTTGCTATCAATGTGGTGACATACGTCTATCGGGATACTCGGATGCTGATTGGGGTGGTGACTCATATGAGTGCAAATGCACTTCTGGATATGCCTTCCTACTGAACAATGGTGCAATGTCATGGAGCAGCAAGAAGCAATTGTGCATTGCACGTTCTACAATGGAAGTTGAGTTTGTTGATTGTTCAACAGTAGTGCAAGAAGCAATTTGGTCAAGACAGTTTCTTGAAGATCTACAAATAGTTAAAAAAAAATCGAAACCTGATTTTATTTACAATGACAGCCTAGCTGCTATTACCAATACTAGAGATTCTAAATTATGAAAAAACAAATCATATTCACATCAAGTACAATTTTTTACGAGACATTATAGTGAAAGGAGGAGTCTGCATACAAAATATCTCTATGCAAAAAAAAAAAAAAAAAAAGTTTGCAGACCCACTAACTAAGCCAATTCCAAAAGACATGCAAAAAAAAAAGTTTTCAGCATGTTAGATCTTTGGGTTTGCATAAATGTAATTATTTACTTTGATTTATAATAGACTTCTTATGGATAATTTTATGAAGTCATTGCTTGTTGTTAATTGTATTTAGTTTGCAATATTGGAACAGCATGCAAGTATGTTCACAACGTGATTGACACTCACTCAATCAATCGCCTCTGTCATTTGAAATAGAATGACCAAAGATGAGGCATTTGGCTATCTTTGCTTTTGATAGCAATAAGTCATAGATGATGATACATCACCTTGATAAGAGATAAGATGAGTTCTTTATGAGCCAAAAGTTTATGACTAAATTTGAGATCTATTAATTTGTGCTTCATGCACGACGAGCTCTAAAGAACGTTGGTTAGGTTTTAGAAAGCGACTAGACCAATATTTATGCAGTCTTTTGGGTATAACATACACTTTTTTGAAAAGAGTTACTCCGCTGTAGCATGTGTTTTATTTAAATGCCTGTTTAATCAACCAAACTAGGAAGTGAGATAATGGATCCTTGCTTCCTCACTTTGTGGGTCCTAAATGTCATACATCTTCAATAAGTATGACTATACATATGCCCTTAATACGATTGGCAACACTATACAACAAAGAGTTGATGCTTGGCTACAATGACAAGTAACCTACAAATTGTGTTTAAAATCTGACCTTAAAGTATTTAGCTGGGAAAGCAATTAAGTTGGAGTTGGATAGTGTGAGGGCGATAGGAAGATAATCTTAGTACACACCTCCACTTTATATTATTTATTGCAATATTTATGTTGCATCATTGGATGACAAGATATGTGAAAATATAAAGTAGGAATTAGTGGTCTAAGTTATGATTTTTATGTAGGGTTAGAGACATTTAGATAGGTGTGATTAGATGGATCTAGAGCATTATGAAACACTAATATTATTTTCTTAAAAGAGATGAAGCCTTTTTGCCGACTCTTTAGTTTTTCTAATATAGAGCTCCTGTATGCAAGTGTTCTCATGGTTTTGCCACGATATTGAGTTAAAAAAAAATGGAATTGGTTTCATACTAACAATGGTCAAGTGCGAGAATATTAGTCATAAATAAAAAAAAAAAAGAAAAATTAGGGTGCCCATGTGTGTATTTTGACTTGATCATAATTCACATTATGTGCGAGTGAGAGATGTAAAGTTTTTCTTTTTCTTTTTTTATTTTTTAAATGAATGACAAATGATGATAAATGAGTTGCTAAATGACAATTAAATGGAGAGGTGGTTACACGACCACCTCTTCCCCCACCAATTCCCAACGTGGGAATTGGGGGGGATAATAGGTATTTTTAGTTGAAGAGTTTTTAGGGATAATGAGTATTTTTTGAATTTAAAAATTAACTTCAATTTTCTTTCATTTGGTCTATAGGAAAGACCAAATGACCAAACAGATAATCCGAGAAGTTAAAAAATATTCTCCTATTTTTGTGTTTTGGGTCTTTTCTATTTATAGACCAAATAAAGGAAAAATAAATTTAATCTTTAAATTAAAAAAAATGCTTAGGCCCAAAAACTCTCCAATCGAAGATACCCATTATCCCAAAAAACTCTCCAACCAATTCCCACATTGGAATTGCACAAAACTTAGACAACTTGGTTAGAGATTATATTCAATTGGTGACGTTTCCTTCATGCACGGATTTGATCTTCCTTCAAAAACTACTTTTTCCAAACCTCTTATCCAATGCCTCAATTTGTAGATTCCATTGCCAAATCTGTCCATTATTCAATTGAGTTGAAACGACTCATTTTGCCTATGGTGGTAATTTTAAGCTTAAGGTTGTCTATCTTCATTTTTTTGGAGCCATGAAAGGTATAAGTTTAATAACTGAAATGCATCTCTTTCCATTACATGGAGTGCATTTGGTTCCTTATGGCTTAGTTGTATGAGTTCGGTGCAAATTTTGGAACTTACGATGAACAGAAAATGAAGTGCATGTTGGTCGACAAAGGACCCCTTGTGAGGTGCTCTTGACAATTTCATCAGTATCACCTCACTTCTTGTTACATAAACAAAATGTTTCAGGAACGACTTTTAGGTTTGTTGGCGCAGCTATTATTCCTTCACTTGAAAGACTGTTGATCCATTTCATGCTCCAATTCTGCAGAGCCTTTTAGATGTCTTTCAAATCCCATGGGCTCACCACACTCATACACATGATTATGTTTCACACTTCTTGGAAGGGCCTACTAAGCAAATGTTTAGACGTGCCCAAAGTTGTCGGATGAGTGGAGTCTCATTGATCCAGTTGTAGATCATAAAATCCAGTGAACAGGCAAAAAAAAAAAAAAAAAAACAGAAAGAAGAAGGAACTACATCTAAATGTCATTCAATGCAGAAGGTAGTATTCTAAGATGAATCCATAACCTAATCTAGAATATAAGAAGCATATAACTATGATATTGACATACAAATGATCTAAATTTCATTCAAAGTAGATGTTAGTAGAGTCTAAGATTAAGCCATTACGGCATGACCTAGTGAAAATGGTTCACACAAACACTAGAAGGAAATAGAAATGGGAACAAAGACAAAAGAATAATAAATAGAGGGAATATGTAAGAAAGAGAGGAAGAAAATGATGTGACGATTTTGTATGATCCAACCCCCAATCCTACGTTAATCCTACCAATAAATGATCCAGTATGTGATATGGATTGGTTTAGCATCTGAGGACCATATGATCTTATATTATGGGTCCCAATCCTTACAACGATGGCTGTACCATTATTCTCATTTTCAAAAAGAAGAGATCTATAAATCGATGGGGCCTTCTCGATCATTTTTGCTGTATTATGTTAAATCTTTGGTGGGCTACCTATCTAAAGTGACCTATCTTATACCACTTAAATATCTAAAGTAGCCTATCTAATGCCACTTAAATAAAGTGGCCACAATTTATACTATGATACAAGTTCAACTGTAGATTGTAGCATAAAATATCAGAATCTTAAAAAAAAAAAGATTTAACCTCTTTCCTTGAAGATCTTCAAAAGATTGAACAAATTGGGTATGATTAGCAAAGTTAGATAGTTTGAAAGTTAGTTTCCTTTTGCATGAGTTGAGATCTTGGGCCTTTTATTTCTGGCATCTGCACATTATTACTTCACAATTTGATTAGTTAATATACAACTATCTTCCTAACATATTTGCCCAATCTGCAATTTCGTGGTTACCTTAGAAAGAAATGAAGGTTGTAGGTCTTCATGGTATCTGAATCTTAGACACTACATTGGATAGACAATGTCTTGGAGTTCCTCCCTTATTAATATCCTTGAGGGTGTTGTTCTGTCTGATCAGAGGGACAAAGTGTCCTAGCTTTTGGAGTCTTCAGGTGAGTTCTCTTCTAACTCCTTCATTCATCATCTTTGTTTCTCCTTTGTTCTGGGCCATCCTTTGAATCCCTCCCCTCTTGATTTCATTTGGAAGGCCCAAGTCTTTTTCCAATGTAAAATTTCTGTGTTGGACTACTGTCCACAACTGATTAAATTGTGCAGCTATTCTCCAAAGGCTTTTCAATGGAAGGTCTTTATTGCCTAATTGGTGTTGTTTGTGTAAATCTGGTGGGAATCGTGCCATCACCTTTTCGTTGATTGTGACTTTGCTACGAAGGTACGAAGAAAGTGGAAAAATTTTCTTGAATGGGCTGACTTTCATCAACCTAGCTTTGTGGATCTTCTCAGATGAGGACATGTGTCCTAGGTGCCTTAGGAGTATCAACGTGTTTTGGTATTTGAGGTCTTGTGGTCCATATGGAAATAAAGGAATGACCAAATTTTTGAACATCATGAGAGAGATGTAGGCTGACTTTCATCAACCTAGCTTTGTGGATCTTCTCAGATGAGGACGTGTGTTCCTAGGTGCCTTAGGAGTATCAACGTGTTTGGGTATTCGAGGTCTTGTGGTCCATATGGAAAGAAAGGAATGACCAAATTTTTGAACATCATGAAAGAGATGTCGGCGTTGTGCTGGGAATTTCTGTTTTCGTAGCTTCCTTTTGGTTCAGTATTACTAAGTTACTGTGAGGCTCTTTTTTGAGTGAATGGTTGAGAGGGTGGCAACTGGCAGCCATTTCTTTGAAGTTTTGGGACATAACTTTTTGTTTTCTATGTCCTTTCTTTTCCTTCACATGTTTACAGCTTTTCTTCCATAATATAGTTTTTCGTTTCTTGTTCACAAAAAAAAAAAAAAAGAAAAGAAAAAAAATCTTTCTACTTTGAGCTGCTCCACATGGTCAATTTAATGGTCACTTACCTGAGAGTTTTCTTGTCACTGTTCCCCTGGCAAGGGTGACCTCTCAGTCCATTTAAAAAACTTCTCCAGCGTCACTTTGTTTCAATTGAGTTGCAGTTTGGAGTATATCAATTTTGTTAGTGCATATCTTGATTTCACTGTTACATTTATTTCTGTTTCTAATTGTCTCTATTTTTTTTTTCTCATGGCAGAAACTGTTTCTCAAACAGATGGCTTGCAGGCGGAGCATCTGTTCCAGAGCCAACCTGCTTAAGCAACGGTTTCACCCATCTTTTAGTTACGTTCTTCATGAAGATGATCATAAACACAAACCTTATTCAGATTCTCGACCTACTATGAATAATTTCTTACAAAAGGGGAGCTATAAAAATTGTACAAACAGCACATTTGCTGGCTATAGTGCCTTATTTAGAAGTAGGACGGACTCGTCCTTCTATTTTCCTCCAATCCTTCGTTCTTCTTTCTGTTCTTACTCTTCAAATGCAATAAGTGATGGTTCAGATAAGATGGAATACATTAGTGATGTTACTGAAATTCTCTCTGAGAAAAGTCTTGAAGTGGCAGCTTCTCAAGCCCCAGTTGTGAGTGAAGTAGCAGTTGCAGCTGCAGATTCTTTCTTTCCAGTTGCTGTCTTGCAGTATGTGATTGATGGTATTCATTCTTTTACTGGTTTGAACTGGTGAGGACATATTTACATTTTTCTTCTTTGAGTCATTCTATTGTGTTCTTTGTTTCGTTTCTTCATTCATTCTTGTTAAGCGGATAGTTTTCTTGATATTTAATCTAGATGTTGGTTAGAGTCGTAGAAATAGTGGCACAAAATGTATTAATTTGGATTTTTTAGTGTATGTGGATGCTAATGTCTTATAGTTTAACATTTTTTTTTCTTGCTTTAATTGGAAAGGAAAAATGTTATTGTCTTGTACTCCATGCCGGTAATTTAGATTCAAATAGCTGATATGGCTTTGATTTGATGTTTATTTGGATGTCCAAATCATTTATGGGTTGATGGCATATCGCATATTGATAAATTAAGCATTCAAATCATGGTGAGGAAAATCCTTGGAGTAGTAGGCCTCTCTTTTTGGAGATAGTTTACTCACTGACTTGCTGGAAGTCTTCATATAAGCAATCCAATCTGCAGATTTATTTTTATTTTTAATTTTTACTTATTACAATAGGTTTGTGGTCATTTTTGTCTTCCCTCCTGTTTTGTTTCCGAATGATCTTGATATAATTGCTGATGGGATGCTTTTGGGCATCCTTTAACTTCTAATCTGACCCCTTATGGTTTATATAAAATTTATTTATCTTCTAAAACAAAAATTATCTTTCAAGAATGGGTGTGGAGTTTGTGATCTGAATGGGGTCTGATTTTGCTGATATGTGTAGTACTGATTGGAATTGAAAAGCATTTAGCAGTATAATATTGATTGCTTTCAGAGTCCTTTAGCTTCAAAGTCCTCATGTTAGCAAGAAATCTCATCATCATAGAACTTGGCAGGAAAAAAATCCATATGAGGTTGATGTATAACCTCATATGTTACGTGTAGAAACTAAAGTATCAGTGACAAGAAAAATAAGATTAACACAGCTCTAATTTAAACTCAAAATGAGCATCTAATTTATAAATTTGGTAATGGATCCATGTATCTCCTATAGAATCATTGTTAATCATTAAAGTCAGATGTCTCCAAGGAAGCCATAAATTAGCTAGTTACTCATGATATGTATACATCAACTACAGAAAAATCAAAATCCAACTTTGTCTAGCTTTAAACTGTGTAATGACTTTGTATATATACACTATTGTCCTTTTTCAACATATCTTAAGGGGACTGCACAAAATTTTAATATATAGTATTTTTTATTAATCAGCAATGTCAAATCTTTACAAAAATTGCCCATTCTGAATTGGACTTTCCTGTATTGTTTTGAAATTTTTAGGGACCAAAGTTTAGGGTGAATGAATTTCGATCCTTGAGCATAGGTCATTGTCTGTTCTGTTCAATTTATAGCTGTGACTTATACATTTGCTTTTGTTCAACTCTTGAAAAAGCTTCGGAGTCCACATTTCTTTACTATTTATTATAGAGCTCACTTTATTTGCACAATTATTTTGTTGTTTGTTGTTTGATTGATTGTGAACATTTGCATTGTATTAAGTTACCATTGTTTAATATTGAATGAATGATTTTGTCCTTTTACTTTCTTCATGTTGAATTTGACCAGCATGAAGCATTCCACTTTCTGCAAGCTCTATTTTGTTGATATCAAGCTAGTTCATTTGGTGTTGTGATGAATCTGCACTGCATTTTATTTGTAATTTGAAGTACAATGTTATGTGAAAGTACTCTTTGTATGTTGGTCATTGCATTTTTTTTAATTTTTTGGCAATATAACGGTTTACAAACATTTGTATGTTTAATTGAGAGAAAGTCAAATTTGGTAAAACACTATGATATGTTAGAATAAAACTTTGTTATGGTTGTACCAAGATGGATACTCTTTGTATATTGTTCATTGCATTTTTTTTTTTGCAATATAAAAATTTACAAAAGTTTCTATGGTTGATTGAGAGAGTCAAATTTGGTAAAACACTATGATATGTCAGAATAAAAGTTTCTATGGTTGTACGAAGATGGATATATGAAAAGTCTGCAAATTTTTTAGGCTTTGGGAGAAAGTGAAAACTGAATTTAATTCCAAGTTCAGCTTCATTTTGTTTGTATTTAGTATGGACAAGTGATAATCCACGGAGCTATTATAACCATGGAGCCACTTTTCCCATCTGGACCCTCTTTGACAACAAGGTGTTGCCTTGATTTGAACCTCTGTTATCATGATGGTGTAAGGGCTTTATTTTGATGTGCTTCTCTTATTTGTATGTAGTTAAATTTAATACCCTGTTTTTTTTTTTTTTTTTTTTTTTTTTTTTTTTCTCCTTAAATATTTTTAGAAGAGACAAGATCCATATCCTGTTATTTTACCTCTACTTTCTCTCAGAGTCATCTTATACCTTTTCTAGGTGGGCTTCCATTGCTTTAACAACTCTCATCATTCGAGGGGCTACAGTTCCACTTCTCATAAATCAGCTGAAAGCTTCTTCAAAACTTGCTGTAAGTGGCATCTTTTACTTAACTTTCTTTTAGCTTTTCTATGCATCTTTGGCAGATTTTGAGAATTTCATGCACCTAGTCAACTGCATGGATGGAAATAGGAAAGGAACATGAGAGGTTTTAGGGTCTACCAGTCTGGCATATTGTTAGCATTAAAATCTTTTTATTTTGGAGACTTATGTGTTGAGCAATTATAGAATTCATTTCACTAATCTGTTTGCTTGGTGGGAGCACGTTATTTATGGTAAATGTGAGTTAGGTAAGGTGTGCTAATGTGTTGCTTACAAATATTAACTTGGTGGGATAAGCTGCAGGGGATTATAGCATCTAGTGTGAGTTATAAACATTAAGGCTAGTTAGTTATTTATTAAGGCTAAGAACTGAAGATTGAATCAAAGAGCAATAATTTTGGGAGAAGTCATAGCTCATACGTCGAGTTCTCTTGTTGCAACATTAGAATATTTCATCAAGTTATTTATGAAGATATAATATATAATGCAACAAATTCCACATGGTCCCTTTTTTTTTTTTCCAAAAAATCAAAGGAAGATGAAGGATTCAGTTCTCTGCCTTGGTTTGGAACTCTCTAATATGTTGTAAGTGTTTCTACCAAAGCTAAAGGCTCATGGTCCAAAGTAGTGTCAAAGACAGGGCCTTCATAGACAAAGTAATTATGTATAAAACTGTTTTTGTAGATGTCTTTGGCAGTATCCTTGATGAATGATGATAACACTCTCTTTCTGTTCATTGTTCAAAATTTTCAGTGCCGTGGCACTACGTACCAAACATTTTAACCTTGATGAACAGCTGATATTTATGGAACCCTTTCAATCTTCTGAAACTTTACTTGATCAAAATGGTTTGCATGATGAACTTCATTCTTAGGAATTTCAGTCTCTAATGAACTAAGTCATTATACCATGGAAGGGCCTTCATCTTACAAGTCCTGTGAAGCTCCAATTGGAGAAGATTCTTGGTCTCCTCACTTGTTCATTTTATCACACACTTCTTGTTACCTGAGGGCTTCTGTTTGCCCCTTTAGACATTACTTCTTATCGCACTTTGCAAATTCATTGACTATATCATGACATTCTACTTGTTTTGGTTGTTATTTTTCTTTTTGAGTACCCATGTTTATCGAGAAATGTCTCCTTTAAGGAATAAAATATTAATTTTCCCTAGCATGCTAGTATCTAACTTACTTCTCTATCATGCTTTTACAAGCTTCAAAGGAATGTATTCTTTTAGTGGTTTAGGAGGGGATGAAATCATTAATTTGACAAAAATACTCCTCATTCTATGGCAAAAATTGCAGTCTAGTCTGCACCCTCCTATGTATGACACATTTATTGAATTTCTCATGGTGATTGACAATTGGTTTGAAAGTTGAAACTACAATTTCTTTAGGGCTCAATACACTCTAGGACTGAACCTGAAGCTTGGCCTGTCTACCAATGATTGAAAATTTGAGTTCACCTTGAGCTTTGGTCCCTTACTGTTTGTAATGCATCTTACAAAATTTTCAATTTTGCATAGATGGCCAATTGGGTAGGATGCTTGGTAGGTCCATGGCCACTTAATTATGTTGGTTTTCTGTTGGGTGGAGCCCCTATCATAGGCGGTTTTGGAATTCCATGATTGACAAAGCGTTGTCTAGGCTGGAGGGATGGAAGATAGCATTTTTGTCCAAGAGGAAAGAGGGAGGGGGAGGCGCGGCGCAATAGCACACTGTCAGATCAGGGAAAACGGAGGATCAGTCAATCTCATGAAATTCTCATTTTTCTAGAAATCCTTTTAGAGCCTTCTAGGCCTATTTTGCTTGTACGAGTATCACACGCAAACGACTCTCTTTCATGGTCCCTTTGTTAGACTGAACTTTTTTGTCAAATCATTCTTCTAAGCTCTATAAACTGACAATCCTTCTCCTGTACAATCTTTATGCAACACAATATGGAAAGTTACGACTTCCACTAAAATGAGGTGTTTTGGATAGTTAGTTGCCCATGAAAGTATAAATACCCAAAACGTCTTGCAGAGAAGGGCTCCTAATTGGACTATTTCCCCATGCTGTTGCTCCATGTGTATGGTAGATGAGAAAAGAGTATCAAACACATTTTTATAGAATGTGCGGTAGCTAGAGATATTTGGAGCAGATGGTTTGCTTTGTTAGGAGCCTGGTATAAATAGCTGTCAAGCTTGGAGGAGGTCCTATCAATGTTGCATCTACCATCTCCACAAGTGTTACGAGGACTAGGATCAATTGCTTTCTCTGTATCTATACGGATGATTTGGCTGCAAAGGAACAACAGTGTTCCAAGATAGGAGGGTTGATACAAAACAGCTTTGGGAGAACATCAAGATTAAAGTTGCATTTTGGGTGTCGGTTTCTCCATAGAATAAAGCGCTACCTATTTCAGGATGGATATTAAATTGGAGCTCTTCCTTATAAATTCCTATGTCAGTAATTGTAAACATATAGTGAATAGTAATGTACTCAACAATTGATAATATTAACAAATTTTCTTAAAGGAAGAAAAAAATTATTCTGATAGCGATAGAGAATTTTGGTAAAAATTTGACATCATAGTGAAGTGTGAAGTTTTTTATTTAAATGTTGGAAAGATTTATGCCTCTTCGTAGATTTATTTATTTATTTTTTTGAAACAGAAACTATTATATTAATATAGAAAAAGAAGCCCGATCAGATATTAGGGCAACAAACAGAAATCAAAAGACAAGATTACAAGGATTGTATGATATTCTCCCCGTTACATAACCATTCCCCAAAATGATAACCCTTCTTAGATGTATTGATAGCGATATATGCTTAAAACTTGTTAAATTATAAAATGCAATATTTGTTTTTGGAAAGAGACACAAGATCTATTGTAACTATATATTAAATGCACATTGTACGAGTAACAAACTAGTTTGTGATTCCATACTTAATACATATAGGAGATTTATGGGTTAATTATACATAGTTCATTAATTGCTTTGCGGCCCCTGAAGCAAACTGGGTGCCAATTGCAGGGTGGCTTCTGAATTGGAGCAGGTGCCTCTTGTAAGGGGTCCTTGGGCAGCGGGTGTAATGTGATCCATTGTTTGTTCCCTGTCCCATTTTTTGGTTTGGCTTGATTGTTGGTCATGTACGTTTCTTCCTCTTAATAAAATTCCGTTTCTTTTCAGAATAAATGAATTGCAGGTTTCCTTTTTTAGTAAATACTAGAATTTGATAATTCTTACTTTTCTTCTTACTTTATTGATCCTTAGTTTCTATCTATTGCTTATGAAATGCTGCTCCAGTTTTTCCATTTTGTTGGGAAGAGGATGTTGATATCAACATTCTCTATGCGGTTTTTTGTCTTTAATTTTTTTTCTTCAATTTTAATAGAATCTCTTTTCTTCTGAAAGTTGAAAAGTGAAAGTCTAAAAATGATCTTGGAGAATTTAAAAAAATTATTCTGATTATTTTCCCCACTTCAATTGTTTTTTTTTTTTTTTGTATTAATGAATCAAACAAATTCAAATAACATTTGAGAAAGTTCAGAGAATTTTCATTTTATTCTGTCAAGCATGTTCATATGCTATGTTCTCCTCACCCAACCACTCTTTTTACTTCTTTCTTTATCCATTGGCTGCTTTATAGCATTTAGGAGGAGGCTTGCCAAGGCGTTGGACATTGCACTACCATAGTAACTCGTAAAATCAAGAGATGTGGTCATCCAGTTATAATAAGCTTTGTTTCTTTTTCATCAGAAAAATTTTGTTTAAAATCCATATACACGGTATGCAACTTATTATATAATCTAAGTAATTGTATATTTTTTGGAGTGTTTCCTTCTCCCATTTGTTATATCAATGTTATAGATAGCTGGACAAATTTTCACACAAGAAATCTATCATTAATATGAAAAATACTGTCCTTGCAATTTTCTTTGTCAATCGTTTGTATGAGAACTAGTGTTGTCAAGGCGGTTTAAGACGATAAGCCTCTTTAAGGCAAGGCGGGGCTTAGACAAGGACTAGGCGGTCCTTAAAATAATTATTTAAAGGTCTCTGAAGAATTATTTATTTATTTGTTGATCCCTTACTCAATACATAAATACATATATGTATGTAGGTAGGTACATACGTACGTACGTATGTATATAAATTATAATTTTATTTATTTATATTTTATATTTAATTAATTAGTGATATATAAATTATAAAATTATAAATAATGACATATTAAATAATACATTATGATAAACTCATGATCATCATAAGTTCACATACTTCATATTCATAACATTCCAAAAAGAAGAGCTAATTGCGGAGAGAGAGAGAGAGAGAGAAGAGAGAGACGTAGAAAGATAGAGAGGAAAAAAGCAGAGAGAGGGAGGGACGTAGAAAGAGAAAGAGGGAGATGCAAAAAGAAAGAGCGGGAGAGACGTAACGAGAGCAGAGAGAGAGGGAGAGGGCCGAGAGAAAGGGAGAGAGATGCCCAGTGAGATGGAGAGAGTCGTTGGAGTCGCTCATCGAAGAAGACGTTAGAGTTGCTCGCTGGAGAGTCGAAGATGATCGAGGATGCCTAGGCGGTGCCTAGGCGACGTCTAGGTGGCGCCTTGACAACATTGATGGGAACGACCTAGTATTGAGATCTAAATATTACTTGAAACTTTGGCAGCAAAATATATCTGTGAGTACAGCACAGTTCAAGACAAACCAAGTGAATTGTCCAAAGCTAGGACTATTACCATATATTGATTTGGGTTGAAGTAATAGGCAAGACACAGGTGCTTGTGAATGACAAATTTGACATTAGATACATTGGAATGGTGTTTTTCCTTTGATATTTGATGGATCACTGTTTCTGCAGTTAAGTTTACTAATAGAAGAAATTGGCTTTATGCTAATTAGAACAATGTCCATTGAGTGTGGGAAAACATTTTAATATTTATATATAGAAATAAAATGGAATACTGAAGGGTTGTGAAATTATCAATTTATCAAAATGATGAATCATATAATGAATTTAAACTAATCTTCTTGTTGGTAAACTTGATGAATTGGTACATGCACCACTTGAGCATGCTAGCATTTCTTTTTTATTATATTTTAGTTTGAAAGTTTTTTTTTTTTAAATTAGTCCATGGCCACATCTGTTGCACATGAATAAAAGAGGGCTGAAAGTACCAAATAAATAAAACGTAAATAAAAGGGGGCTAACAGCGCCCCCCCCCCCCGCCCCCGCCCCTTCAACAAAAAATAAAATAAAATAAAAGAATAAATAGGGGAAGGTTCAAGCCCTTCCTCTAGCGTCTCTATTTCGAAAAAAAAGAATAAATAGGGGCTGTAAAAGACCAAAAAAAAAACATGAAGTAAGACTTATGTTTACTAACATTATGAAAAAGAATCTTCTAGGTCCATATTGTGAAATTGCTCATTAAGTGTATCTTTCAATATAAAGTTTTTTGATGTTTTATCTTGAAAAGTAACATATAATTATTATGATAGAAGTAGCATGCTGTGAGATAAATGTAAATAATATAAATTGGTGGTGTGACTATTAAAGTAACTACTACTCAGTGCTTCAGCTTTAAAATCTTAATTATTTAGTCAATAATGAGTGGTTAATATTTGATGCACCTTCTCATGCTACAACAATTTTACATTTTCTACGATGGCATCTGCGTTGGTTTGTATGCAATTGGAGAGTATATTAAAAAAAACAAAAAAAAAGTAACCTTAATGCATGAAGCTCTCGCATATGCAGGTTCAAGGGAAGTGTCAAATCGCATTGGGTCAATTTAGATTTTTGAAGACAAATTGACCACATAATATTGGTATCTTTTCCACTCATAATGAAGCTTCTTGTTTCACATTGAGAGAAAAGGGGGAAGGGAGCCACTCCATTTTTGTAAATTGTTCTTCACCATTGTGTTCTTTTCAACGTTTACCTTTCCAATCACCACAAAAGGTTATGAAATAGGGCATGCTTCGAAAGGGGTCCTCTTTGTAGAATTCTTCTGTCTACATGTGTGTTTGTGTTTGTTGTAGTGTGTGTGTATTGTGTGTTTAAAAATTAAAATTCTTATATACTAAGTAAATTATATATTTCTATATTATTGGTAATGGATATATGAATGTTAAGGTGGATATATGATAATATTTACAAGATAGTATTAGATATATAAATATTTGAAAATATTAGTAGCCCCCAATTGAAGGTAGATTGAGAGAGAACCAATTAATATGGTTTGGGTAATGGACTTATAAAACAAAGGCCACTAGTTGCACTAATTAGGAATTGGCATATTGATAATTGACAATAATGATAGAGGAAGAGGAAAATCTCCTACAACAAGGATAAAGATTATTAAGAAAGATATAACTATTTATAATATGCTTGATTAGCACCCAATGAGGCATAGGCTTAATGGTAAGGTTGCGAGGGCTAAGAACATATCCAAATGGAGGTCTCAAGTTCAAGTGGTGCATGGGAGCAGGTTATGGGTGACAAGTTTTTTTAGTTGGATGATTGTTCTTTAGCTCTAGTGTTATCATGGACTCCCATCCCAGCTACTTGTGGTGAGTAATGGATTCATAAGAGGCCAGTACCCTTTGTGGGTAGATGCATACACACACTCACGTCTTCCAAATATCTATTTTTGGGAACCCCATTTATTGGGAAAAGGTTTTGTTGAGATGAATATTTCTTTTGATAATTATTGATGATTCTGTTCTTATAGAACAAAATAAATATATATCTCGTCTTTAGGCTAGAGTTTTCTTCATGATGGACATAATGATACTTTGTTCTGTGAATCATTCTATTCTTTGGATTTTTTTTTAACTGATTTTTGTTCATATTTTGCAGATTATGAGGCCAAAGTTGGAAGAGATTAAACAAGAGATGCAAGATAAAGTAAGGACATCAGAATTTTTTTTTCTTTTCTTCTCTTTATTTTCATGCAGAAAATTTCATGGGTTCTCCCAGAAATCCAGTCCAATAACTGAAAGCATAAAATCTGATGGGTGTAAAATTTGTTCAGATCCTAGTGTTCTTGACTTTTTATAATTAACTATTCAAATTTGAGAACTCATTATTTATATTGAAAAGTTCTTGCAAAGTATTAAACATGAGATACAAAATTTAGTTTGTTGGAGGTTTTTAATCTAGATTTCTATTTTACTTTTCTTTTATTCTTCAGTCTTTTTGGTGTTACTAGGTGTATTATGCATAATTGTCCAGACAGTATGATAGAGGTAACTGTAATGAACATTTAGCTATTGTGGAAGATTAACATATGTACAAAATATTACCAAAACTAAGGGCCCTAAGGGCGCAGCATTAGTGATTATGTTTGTTAATCCAACATTAAACAATATGATTAGTGATTATGTTGCTATTGCACAATAATCATGTAAGGTATCACTTGATATCTATGCTGCTATATTGCTTGGCTGCATGTTTTGGTGTTGTCTTTTGGGTTTTGATCTTTACCACTCAGCAGTTGTCCTTGTTAGGTTTTCACTCAAACCTCCAATGGTACCTCAGATTAAACCATTTGACTGACCTTGACATTTGGACAGAGGGAGGCAAGAGATTTAGCTACCAAAAGTAAAAAATAACTCACAGAGAAGCTGCTATCACATTAACAGCTTGGTTCACCTTTGCACAATGCTACAAAGCTGGTGTGATTCTTTGTACCAATGCACCAAACGGGAGAACCACAGTGGAGACACTGGGCCCATTTTTGGGATGTTCACTGTTCTTTTTAAGCTTTTATTGGGATGATTTGAGTAGCTCTAGTTCATTTTGGTTTGAGCAGGAAACTTGTCATGATCCATTTAGAGTTGTGTTATATGCCACCATGTCTGTTTATTGTTTTCTGGAGGAGTGGCCCCAAAAAGTTGAATGCATTTCTCTTTGAGGTTCATACCCTGATTGGCCTGGGTGGCTTGAGAACTGAAGATCAAGTCTTTAATTCATGTTAAAAAGACAGTAGTTACATATTGTTGCTTCTGGAATTCTATAGAAGATGTTGTGAAGTATGGATATAATATTTAAGGAGCTCTAACTCGCTTACTATAAGATACAAAAAGGAATCCCAAATATTTGATATTTTGGGAAATTGCTGGAAAATTTATGGGTGACATATCTGATTTGTTGTGTTCTCTTTTGACTACATGAAAACAAGTTAGAAAACTAAATCTACAGATGGATGCTTTTCTTTTATTTAAAGGAGACGTCTCCAAAATCCTAGTAACCATCCATGAGAAATCCAATACATTATATCTTGCCCATGTGTCCATGTTGGGTCGATGATACTGAATCATGACTATTCTATGACCACCACATAGAAAATTCTCTATCCTTAAGACTTACACAATTCTTTGAGGGACATTGATTAGTGATTTCTACAGGCAATGGATCCAAATGCTGTTGCAGAAGGTCAGCGAAAAATGAAGGCACTATTCAATGAGTAAGCTCGTTTATATCTGATAACGAACACACAATATGCGAATCTTACATGTTCGTTTTTTCCCACTTTCTTGGTTGTCTGGGGAACAAATTGGTTCACAATGACCTTTGAATGTCATATAGAGTATTGTTGTTGTCAAGTTATTCTATAGCTAAGGTCTGATACTCAACAATGGTCGTGGATAAATTTTCAGAAAATCTTGATGTGTATAACGTCAAGTTCTTATGAAGTCTGTTACCATTCTGTTGGGCTCTGTTCTTTCCTGCCGAACCTTCATTCCTTCGGTGTTATTTGATTTCTGCAGGTATGGAGTGACACCATTCACTCCATTGAAGGGAATCTTTATCCAAGGTCCTGTTTTCATCTGTTTTTTCTTAGCTGTAAGTTCTTTTAAGTAACTAAAAATTCGTTTTAGTTTCACAATATACTCTTTTGTTTATTTGAACCGTTTCCTTTTTATGTTAGCAAATTGATGTTTTTTTTCATCTTGCAGATCACAAATATGGTCGAGAAGGTTCCATCTTTTAAAGTTGGTGGAGCCTTTTGGTTTACTGATCTCACCACACCTGATAGCTTGTATGTCTTTCCAATTCTGACATCATTAACGTTCTTGATAACGGTGGAGGTAGGCCTTCTTTTATGAACTCTATATATTTGAGTTTTCAATAGATCTTTGCTCAGAAGATCCACAGGTCTAGTTAAGATTATTTTATGGAGTTTACAGCTTTATATGAAGGAAAAAGGCCAACCAAATATAATGTCCCATTGAATCGTTAAAATGCAATTGCCGATAATCGTGGTAATTTATGTGTTTTTCTCCTGCTAAGTGGTGTCAATTTCCCTGCTTTTGCTTAATGGAAACAGAACACTTGATGCAACAAGAATCACTGGCTCAGGGTAGCTGTGGTTCCATAATAATAAGCAATAGATTGAAAAGCAATCATGTTGTGGACAGATATAGCTCTTTCCATATTTGTTGGTTTACTTTTGAATTACACCATGTTCAGCTAGCTCCGTTTTGTGATGCTGTCCACAATTTGAAACTGTATTTTGAAACTGCAATACAGTAATACTCATTTGAGATAGACTAGGGATTTAAACACACATATTTTCTGCTAATATTTTTATAATTTATATTTAAATATAGCTTAAAGCATATATACTATATATTGCAAATTCTAGAATTAAATTTAAGTGTAATTTTAAGTCATCTTTCTGGTTAGGCACAACCATTTACCTCTCTTTTAATTTTTCTATTCATTTCTAGTTTTTTGAAAGAATATTATCAACTTCCATAAATGTTTTTTGGATAATTGGGACAGTGAATATATCTTGAATTCACTTGTGCCAATTTCAGTTGGGCAGCTTGAGCTTACTTGGCTATTGATATACAATAAATAGGGCCTTGGTGTGTGAATGATTGTGGAGGTTTTTAGATGAGAGGGATCTTTGCAGGCATGGTATTCACCAGAACTGAAGAGATACTAGTGTATCCTCCAAAGCCACACTTGGAAGCCCTTGGAAATATATCATTTTCCTTCTTCATGGCTAATATTCCTCTGCCGGCCTCAAAGTGGGTAATGTTGCCATTTTTAGATTCTGGGAAGATATTTCGCATGACACATCTAGTTTTGATGTCCCATTCCCTCATTTCTATGGACTTTCAACACAGAAAATCATCTCACTGATAAAAATGCCTTCCTTTCTTGGTGTTTCCATTTTAGAAGGGCTTTGACTGGTAGGTAGTGTCAAGAAGTCTCTTCTTTGCTTGATGTTCTATGTTCTGTTCATTTATCTCATGTGAAGGACAAGATAACATGGCCCGTTGACCCATCCAGAATTTTTTTACATCCAAGTCTTTTTTGTTCCATTTGTCCTTCCTCTTGATTCCAAACACTGAGCATTCTTCTTTTCCCTATAATTTTATTTGGAGTGTTCATGTTACTTTAGAAGCCAAGGTCTTTGTGTGGACCATCACCCATGAGAAGCTCAATTGTGCTGATATGTTGCAGATTACAAGCAGAGGATGTTATTGTCACATTGTTGCTGTTTGTGTAAAAATAACGAGGACTTTTGCTGCCGTCTGTTCCTTGATTGTGATTTCTCTAAGGGTGTTTGGAGTAAATGGAGTAATTTGTTGTCTTTTCTCCTTGTGGACTTCTCTGGATAACTGTCGTTGCCCCTCAAAGTTTAAAGATTGTTGGTGAGTAGTTGTTTTGCTGTTGTATTGGTAATTTGGCAATAGTGAAATGATCTATTTTTGAGGAGAGAGAGATGGATGTAGAGGGAGTTGGGGATGGATCATTCTACCTTGCCTACCCATGGATTAGTTCATGTTAATTATCTGAGGAACATTCCTTGGGGGATTGGCTGAGGATTTGACGCTCAATTCTTGTATAGGCTTTTCTTTTATTTCTGAGGTTTTGATTCTGCATGTACAGTTCATCACGGGCATACCTTAATCATTAGTATATTTTTGTTTTCATTTCTTATAAAATATATATATATATATATATATATATATATAGTGCAAAGCTGCCAACATTTTAGAACTGTAAAACTAATTTAAGATAGGCTAGAGATATTAAATCATATATTTTCTGCTAATATTTTTATGATTAAAGTTTAACTTGATATGAAATGATGAAGAAAATCAGACGAGCATCAATATACAAAATACATTTTATTTCTTAAAAAAATGCTAAAGAAAAAAAAGAAGCTGAATAATATAGTAGATTTTCTGGAACACCTTTAAACTGCAATGTAAGTCAATTCTGTCTAAGCACAAATATTTCTCTATTTGTTTATTCATTTCTAGTTTCTTTAACAGAATGTTCTCAACTTTTCTGTAAATACTGTTTGACTACCTTTGTTGCCTACTTGAGACTGATAACATCTTAAATTGACTAATGCCAATTTCATTTGACCGGGTTGAGCCCACTTGACTGAAACTCGGGATTGACTCCACATTAATGTTCCTTTCATTACAGTGTTCTCTAACATATATGATGTATTCATATCTTGTTGCATTGAGTTTCACTTGTGATGGTTTTTAGTGTTTAGATTGGTATTTCAGTGGCTGACTTTCATTCTTCATGTAGTCAAATATGCAAGAGGGTATGGAAGGGAATCCTGTTGCTGGCACCATGAAGAACTTTTCTAGGATCCTTGCCGTTCTTACAATTCCATTTACCATGAGTTTCCCAAAGGTATGCCAACCTGTTCACCATTGACCCATGAGTGGGTAATATTCCGGTGCAATTTATCTTTCATAACAGAAATGCTAAACAACTCAGATTTATGCCCATGCTGATGTGGTGACCGGTGGGTGGTTATCGTTTCTTTCTTTTACTCTTCATTATCACTTCTTTCTTTTTTCTCCTTGATGATGTGATGAGCCACATCACATCATCCTGGGTATAATTTTGGGTTTGAGTTGTGGGTTGTTTTAGCACTGCTTTTGGTATAAATGATAAATAAAAAGGATGAGTCGTGCTTGGTAATCTAATTTCTAATTTCTCGTTGATGCTTGGTTTTTTCATCATTGATGGATTTGAAACTCACTTTGCTGATGATAGCCTCAAGTATTCTAATAATAATTGAACAGCTAGTTGTCCATTGATGGTATGCAGATTAGCAGTTTATCATTGGAAGTTTGTTTGTTAATGTTTTATTATTTTATCCCACTCCCTTGTATCCACTAGATGCAAGTCTAAGATACTTGGATACAATGCACTAGCTATATAACAAATTGAAACTGCTTGTTATCAGCAGTAGATTATTGAGAAAATCCAATTCATATCATGGTGTTTTAAGTCTATTTTCTTGTTTCAATTTGTAAATCTTTCTATTTCTTGCTATAGTGGCTTCCTTCCTGCTTCTACAATTATGTGAGGTATGAACCAACTTATAAACCTACCACTCTGACCCATCCTTCTTTCGATGAATATGCAATTGTTTTTTGAACAACTGTCACACTGGTTGCATATCACTTGGGGTTTTATAGGTTCCATTATCATTTTATAAACTTTCATCTGTTTGGAACCAGCTAAAACATTGATCTTTTTCAGACATGACAAATTGACAATAAAGACAAGTGAATTATTGTTTCTTTTTTGAGGTAGGGTTGATACCAGTTACTATTATAGTTTGGGTGTTTTGGAAAAGTCTTCTTGTTTACAAATAGTATTTATTTTTGGAACAAAGTTCAGTTAACAGCTCCTTTTATTTATTTTTGTTAGTATGTACGCATAGACACACACACACCGCTCACATTATACAAGGCTCTTGCTCCTCTTTCTGGTTCTAAGATTATGTCAAGTTGCCTAATTAATGTCCAAAATGCAATGAAATCAAGCTATATATGGAATTACTGAAAAAGACTTGATTTTGAAACTGATTTCATGTCTGTTTTGGGATTTTACAGGCAATATTTTGTTACTGGGTTACCTCCAACTTCTTTTCACTTATGTATGGACTAGGTGAGTAATTTTCGCTCAGATTCTTGTTACTGTGATGCAATACGAAAGATTTAAACTGTTGTTGATTCTCTCATATTCAAAGGTTCCTGTTCTTTGTATCCTTTTATTTACTAGTACATGGTCATCATTTTGTTTTAAAAAGGCCTTTTCTTGAGTTTATGTTTGTTGTGTTGCAGTCATTAGACGGCCTCAGGTGAAGAAATTTCTAAACCTTCCCGAATTTCCTACTCCACCTAGTACTGCTCAACAACCAAACTTTTCTCTGTTCACAAAATTGAAAGAATCCGTCCAATTACCAAAAGAACCTTCTCCGTTACCCGCTGAGCAATCAAAAGTTGTTGATCGAAGAATACCTTCATCTTCAGTTATCAGCCAGAGACTGAGAACTCTAGAGAAACAAGTGAAAGGAAGAAAGAAGAACAAGAAGTCATAAATTGTTGAAAAGAATATTTGAATTACCTTCTACTAGACTTACAGAATAATCCGAGCTGCAGACCAAGTTGGTGGGCGTGGCCATAGACTACAGTATTATTATTATTATTTTCTTTTTATTGCAGGCGCTGCATAAATTAAGAGCTACAGTATTTATTCTTTTGAAGCCTTAGAAGCTCAGGGTCAATAATTTTGGATTTGTGAGTTGTATCTTTTACTTCCCTTTTGAACATATTTCATCATATATCCTGGCAAAAAATTTTGGGTTAAAGAGCTAGTTTTAATGGTATTAGTATATTGGCCCTGATGTCTTTTTTATTTTTTCTCTTTTCTTTTTCTTTTTTTGGGGGGTGGTTCTAGATGCTCCCAGTATCCAGGCATCATATCCCAACTAATCTGGAGGCATCTGGGCAGGACCCAGTAACGGGAGCAAGGTCTTCTAGCAAGAATAACTTTATAGATGCAAGTTGAACTAAGAGACCACACTTAAGTATCACTAGGTTCCAAGCCACCTGAACAAACTCCCCTTGGCTAATGAGC